>JAVKPL010000745.1:0-153030 GCA_032173675.1 Gastrolobium villosum
AAAAATCAAGTCCTATAAATAAAGAAAGCTCACTTAAAATTTACAGTAAATATCCTTTTTGGTTTTAGCAAATTTCACGATACCCGCTTTAGTCCCTACAAATAAAAAGGCTATTCGTGGTCGTAAGAAATTTAAAATGGATCCATTTAGTTGAAATTGTGGTCCCACATAAATTAAAAAAGGATTCACATTAGTCCTTCGAAAGGAACTAAAATAGGTGCACTTTGAATTTCTTAGGAACTACGGATAATCTTTTTATTTGCTAGGGACTAAAGCGGTATCGTAAAATCTGATAGACTAACCGAAAAGGTATTTATTCTAAAATCTAATTGATAAGAGCTAAAATCTTGTCAAAGCAATATGTTATTAAATAATCAGGTTTACATTAAACCTGTACATAATAATATATCAAACTTTAAATTTTATAAGAGATTGGTTATTCTGTCTATTATTTTTTGTTTCCTACCCTTTCAATACCATTAGATTACAAGCTATCAAACGGTGGAGAGAGGAAGGGATGAAAGGATTTATTTTACTCTGCAAATCTCTACCTTTAGATGAGCTTGTAATCTAATGGTATTGAGAGGGGTAGGCAGTAGGCAAAGTAGGTAAAATAATCTATCCCATTTTATAATATAACATTTATAATTTTAAATCATATGATATATTGCTATGATTATGAGTAAGGTTCGCCAAGAACTCAATCTTACATCAACACCAGTCTTCATTTTCTATTGTATCATCGCAACTTATAAGTGAAAAATTAAATTACTTTTAATAGCTTTTTTTCAGGATATATCATTACTTTATTAATCATGTAAATATTTTTAGCATTTTTCACAAGTTATATCAGCTTTTATAGGACATGACTTTACAAAAACGATGAGAGTGCATTAGAATATAGAGTGAGAAAATAAAGACAGTTAATTTATCCAACGATAGTTGAGGATCCATTCCCAAACAGGAGTGGACCAAAAAGATTAAAATCCTTTCTCTGCCAAGAAACTAGAGGAAACAAGCAGAAAACATAAAATATAATTTATGTGGTCTTCTAGGGAAGCATATAATGTTCAGTTATGGATGCTTGCAGACGATTGCTGTGGCCATAGTGATTGGTGTTATACTTCATGCCGGGGACCACCTTGCTTGTGATTTTCCAAGACTTGTAAATTCGCCTGAATATGTTTACAAGAAGTATTTGAATGGCGTATTTGGTGATCATAAACCCACTTACGGAGACCTTGTTATAGGGGTGGAGGGTATGACTGGGATTTTGATGGTGGTTTTTATGGCAATAGCATTTACGCTTGCAACAAAATGGTTCAGGAGAAACCTTATTAAGCTGCCTAAACCATTTAATAGGCTCACTGGTTTCAATGCTTTCTGGTATTCACACCACCTATTTGTCATTGTCTATCTCATGCTCATCATTCACGGTGTAAATCTTTACTTCGTGCACAAATGGTACCTTAAAACGGTATATAATTTTTAGTATCAGATTTCAATTATTTAGGAGCATTATTAAATGCTTTTTACTTGTCGGTGATTAGTTACCTGACGCATTGATATCTTTTTTCAGACATGGATGTATCTTGCAGTTCCAATTTTACTTTATGTGGGAGAAAGAACACTCAGATTCTTCCGTTCTGGTTTGTACACAGTCCGTCTTATAAAGGTGAGCAGAGTAAAGATAAATAAATAAGTAGAGTTAGGCTGTTCTAAATGAATATTCAAATTCATTATAAATTCGGCGTTTTACTTATTTTGCTTACAATTGCTTTCCGCTAATTGTGTGCATCCCAAGGGAAGAATGCTAAAAACTGTAGGGACCAAAAACCTACGCGTAACTCCATCCCTGCTTGGGATAACGGGTCTTTAATTCGTATTGTGAAAAACATGTAGGTTGCCATTTATCCTGGAAATGTTCTTACTTTACAAATGTCGAAGCCACCTCAATTTCGTTACAAGAGCGGACAATACATGTTTGTGCAATGTCCTGCTGTTTCTCCATTTGAGTGGTAAGTAGCAATTTTATTTTTCTACCTTGTTTTGCACTAAGTATTTTGAATTTCTCGTGCTTTATGTGAATTTCACCAATAATAATAATAATAATACAATGCCTGTATGACAGGCATCCATTTTCTATTACCTCAGCCCCTGACAATGACTACCTGAGTGTTCACATAAGACAGCTGGGAGATTGGACTCAGGAGCTTAAAAGGGTATTCTCTGAGGCCTGTGAGCCTCCCGTAGCTGGGAAGAGTGGGCTTCTCAGGGCTGATGAAACGACGAAGAAAAGGTACTTGATGGTTGCCATATGTGTTTGCCTTGTAATTTCGTCCTTAGTACAAATAATTATACTCATATTCGCGCTATCTTCTTGGTCTTAATAACTGATACAGTTTGCCAAAGCTGAAGATTGATGGACCTTACGGTGCGCCAGCACAAGACTACAGAAAATATGATGTCCTGTTACTTGTTGGTCTAGGAATAGGAGCAACACCTTTTATCAGTATTCTAAAAGATCTTCTGAACAACATTATCAAAATGGAGGAGCTGGCGGTGAGTTTTAAGGCAACAAAGTATTAAGCATCCTTTTTCATATAATAACAATTATGTATCGCATAAGCCTTGTCATATTGACCATTATTCAAAGGTCTTTATATAATATGAGTAACAACCGTGGTGGCTTCTATCCAGGATTCAGTCTCTGATTCAAGTAGAGGTTCGGATCTTAGCGTTGGGAGTACAGATTCACCGTCTCTTAACAAAATTTCTCCTAAACGGAAAAAAACACTGAAGACTACCAACGCTTATTTCTACTGGGTAACAAGAGAGCAAGGTTCTTTCGATTGGTTTAAAGGGGTTATGAATGAAGTTGATGAACTTGATCAAAGGGTATTAATTATTATAGAATATTTACTCATCTTTCTTAGTATTCCTTTCCCCTGCTGCCAGATGAATAAGTATTATGTGCATTAGCTAATGTTTTAGTTCTAATTATGGACTGCAGGGTGTTATTGAAATGCACAACTACTTGACTAGCGTATACGAGGAAGGGGATGCCAGATCCGCCCTCATCACCATGGTGCAAGCCCTCAACCATGCAAAAAATGGATTTGATGTTGTTTCTGGGACTAGGGTAAGCCAGTGACTTTACCTTTTACTTCCCCGTTTGCGTTTCAGTATCGGAAAAATAAAAAAGAGTCATCCAAAGCTTGTTTTTCAGTCTTGCGTAAGTAGATTTTAACCCTCGATTTGCTTCTTATAATTTACTGTCAGGTGCGAACTCATTTTGCCAGGCCTAACTGGAAGAAGGTTTTCTCTAAAATATGTTCTAAGCACTGCAATGGACGAATAGGTCAGTCAATCCCCATCAAGCATCCATTTTGTAGACTTTGTTTTCCATCTTGTACTGACATCGTGTCTGCCTTAATTCGTATCAGGGGTATTTTATTGCGGCGCACCCGTTTTGGCCAAAGAACTAAGCAAGCTCTGCTTCGAGTTCAACGAAAAAGGTTCAACAAAATTTGAGTTCCACAAGGAGCATTTCTAGGGAATTTGGACGGAGCTTTCCCATCTGTAGTTCTGTACCACGATTTAACACAAAGTACATTACAGCTTAAACCCGTCATTTTAGCAACTTGTCGTAGCCAGATTTTAAGATTTTGTTGAATAAGCTAAAACCTTTCTGTATAGAAAGTGAAGCATTGTACATATCGTCCAGCAAGATGGCTGGGCATTTCATCATACACGTGGCGGCAGCGCAAAGGAGATATGCGCGAACTGGACTCCAGCGACAGTGCGGTACAGCTAAGTTGGACCGTTGACGTTATTTATATCCTGGAGGGCCGCATAGATATTTGGCATATACATCAATAGGAGGATATAGACAGTTTTGAAAGTGATAGAAGAAATTAGGTAGAGGACTAAGGAGTGTGACAGGGTGACTTTTCAAGACCAAATTCCTCATTTTCCTCCTCCGAGTGCGTTCTAGTAATCTTTCTAGAAGAGTGAGGGTGAAACTGGTGATTCACCCCTGCTTCTTCTGCTTGGATTTCTTACCCCTGGAGGGAGAGGAGATCTATATAGTATGTACTGTACATGAGATTGGTATAGTGTGTTTTTTTTTTCTTATGCTTGTAGTGGCGAACAAATATTAAACAATTATTGTTCTTTTTTCCATAAGAACAATCATTGTTTAATTATTTCCCCTATGCTCATTGCCCCCATTATTATTGAAATAATTATAGTTCTTAAAATAATTTTCATCCCAAAATATCTGGACATCGTTTATATCCCGGATCCAAAATGTATTGAGAACTGGTTTCCTGTTGTCATTCCCGAGCTCCTATGCTTACTGTATATCATCCCTCTTGAATCTTGATCCACCCTTGTAAATGATGGTTCCCAAATGCACTAGTTCGCTGGAATTGTCTTTTGGGAAGGGTTTTGTGTATTGCTGTGGTCTATTTAAAGTAACACTTTTGGTTTTAAAAATATAAATATTATCAGTCTGATCTTTAATAACAAGTATGTTAAAATTATACTATTTATACGAAATTTTAGAAGAATGATTTTATGTATAACAGTTTACTATTTTAGAGAGGTAGAATTATCATGAACAGTACACATAACCAGCTAAGATTGTTGGACAGGTCAAAATATGAAAAAGTATTTACATAAACAGGCAGAGTCAAATTTCAGCATAAACCTCCATCTATTATTTGCTAAATAAAAATAGAATTAACAGCTTATTTTGATTGGCATGCCCTAATCCAGCATTACTTGCCTGGGTTGTTCGAAGATCTCAGTCATAATATTATCCGCAAGAAGAATGGACTCGACACGAAACAACTGAAGGTTATCAACTGATTGGAACTACTGACGCTAGCTTCAACAGTTAGCTCACCATTAATAGGACCATATTAATGAGACTGAGTGAAGATCTATGGGGAAAAGAGTGAATAGAGACATATTACATTACATTTATCATAATTTATTAGCATAAGAAATAATATTCAGTTTCCAAGCAAAAGGTATAAGCTAATTTTTTAGGAAAGTAATTATCAGGCATAATGAAAAGTAAAAGGCTATAAAAAAATTTCTTATGACCTGTGACCATATGCATGTAATTGGCACCTCTGCTGAGAGGAAAATAACCCAATTGGAGAGTGTAATAGTAAGATATAAGAAATTGAGAAAGATTAGACACTCGAACGTCAGTATTGATGCTCACAAAGTCACAATGCTATTGACTCAGAACCTAATTATATTGTGGTCATAGCATATACTGGCCATTGATTGCACATGATAGGAATTGTGCTGAACTTGAGGATACGGATTTTATAAATGATGTCCCCTCAAATGCCTCCTTGAAGATGCGTAAGACTTCCTTGCAATTAGGTTTGAATGTAACGAATACGTTGGAGATAAATTCAGCATTTCAAATCAAAATTATGCAAATAACAAACCCAGGTAAATTAATCTGTCGCCTCCATTAAACAAACAAACAATTATGGTAATTTTTTTAATGGGAAATCGAAGAATCAGAGAGAAAAATACATCATATCCGCAATAGCTATTTTTTTTTTAATAAATTCAAAGGTATCATCCAATAATAACCGAAGACTAATGTCAATCGAGCGCAATAGTTACTTTTGAAGATCTATACATTATAATTTTGACAAATTAAAGAGAGATGTGAGATGGGTTTCACGAAGAGGCCATCCTTTGTTGGAGATTTGACAAAGACAAAAGCGCACTTGGCCAAGGGGCAGAGGTTTGGATGACGACCTTGGCGGAGGAGAGGGTGGATAGAGGTGAAGCGATTTGGGAACGAGCAGACAGAGGGAGAAAAGAGCCTAGGAGGGCAATAGATGTTAGGAAAGGTAACAATGAACAAGTAAACCATTGGGAATGGAAAAACTACACTCTGCCTCATAGCGCGAAAAAGAAATTTCACTCATGTCCGTTGTTGTTAAAACTAGAGCCTACTAGAAACTGTAGGGATGAAGGCAATAATAAGAGGGGTTTACATTGGTCAAGTAATATATGACACAAAAAAGTTTCTTATACATATAATATTTTGCGTGACCCGTAATTTTTTGAAGCAAAAAAAAAAATTAAGGTACTCAAAATGAATCTCTATAACATTACATAATCATTTTTTCTACAAACATAACTCTCATAAAAAACACATAGTAAAAACGAAAAAGGTAAGAGTCTACTTCATACAAAACAAAACTAAATATCCAACATATAAAACTCCAAAACACATCAATACATAAGTTATCACAAATTTAAGTCTATACAAAGAAAATACAGTTGGAAGTTCCTCTTTAATGCTTGGCACAAGTACCAAGTGGTTGGAACTCCCCCTTGGTGCAAGGCTCAAGGGACACATCCCTTGAGTGGTTCATCGGTTGGAAGTTGCTTCTCTTCAATGTTTGGCACAAGTACCAAGTGGTTGGAACTCCCCCTTGGTGCAAGGCTCAAGGGACACATCCCTTGAGTGGTTCATCTCCCTCCCCTATATATATAGCATATGTGTGTGAGGTTGAGAGTATGATGTGAGATGATTGTTTGAGAGAAAATTGTTTGAGATATTTGAGATTTGATTGTTTGAGCAAAGTTTTATGCTTTGCAGATATCTAGGGAGAGTTTGAGAGAAACATCTCTAGGGTAGTTTGATTATCACCATTGTTGGAGAGGTTGAGTTAAACACCACATTGGTGTATTTCATTCTTGTAACCATTAGTTTCATAGTGAATTTTTGATCTGGACTAGGTCCCGTGGTTTTTACTTCTTCTTTGGAGAAGGTTTTCCACGTTAAAACTGGTTGTGTTCTTCTTCTCTCTCCTCTTTGAGTTTTTTGTTTTTCGTTGTGCAATCCGACCTGGTGATATACAGGCCGTGGTACTGCCGAGGATCTGGTTGATTGACTTCCGCACAAAAGGCTTCATAGCCGAGTTTGAGGGAACCGAGTTCCCAACAAATACAATATAAAAAAAAAATCCAACATCTCTAATTCAAGACAATATATATCTGACCAATATAGACGCTCAGCTCAGACGCGAACAAGAGAGACTCAAATAGAGTTCATTTTTGATTTTTTAAATTTGGGAAAACTTTTTTTTTTAAATATCACCGAATCAATCGAGTTTTTCGAGTTGACTCGTCGTTTCAATTGAATCAATTCAATTTCCATTTTTACTATCATTTCAACACATTTTTGGACTTAAAAACATAGAAACGGTCTAGTCAACTCGACGTTTTAACGACACGGGCCTCTTTTTTGACATACTTTTAAGAGAGTATAACAACCAATTAAAATCTCATAATAATTCTGAAATTTACTCAAATTTTCAAAATATTAGTTTTTTCCAAAAAAAAAATAGTTCTTTTACAGATTTTTTTTTACCAATTTAAAAGTAATAAAAATGTATTAATCATTTTTAAATTTCAATTTTTTAACATTTTCATTGAATGAATAAGAAAAGATTTATTGAGAAGAGGTTAATTTAACCATATAAAATAATAATTTTTAGAAATTTAAAATATTCAAAAAAATTAATTTATTATAAAAATTCAAAAAAATAATGTTTTAAAATAAAAATATTTAATTTGCTCTTGTATAATACCTTTATTGTATATTATTTGCCCTTATACTTAACGGGGGTTTTAGATTGATTATTAAAATAAATATTTTTTATATTAAATAATTTTGATGGAAATATTTTCGCCTATAATTATGACAGAAATTTCAACTCTATGAAACGTGTGCGTTTCTAATTGTGATGAATTTAGAGATGGAATTATACATTCTCATTTCTTTTTTCCTTGCTAATTTATGTTAATAATACCAATTCACAAAAATGATCAGTTTGAATAGGGATGTCAAAATGGGTTGACACGATACGAATACATCAACACTAACACAACACGAATTTTTATTCATGTCAAAATCTTTGACACTGACACGTCACGAATTTTTTGGAAGTTGACATGACGCGACAAGAAAAACACGCAAAATAGGGATCAAAATGGTAATTGAATTTTTTTCAAAAAAATGGTTCAAAATTAAAAAAACAATTAAAAGTTAAAAAAAATATGGGTCGACACGAACACGACACAAAATTTTTTACGGGTTAACCCGAACACGAATTTTCGTGTCGTGTCGCGGGTCGACCCACGTGTCATAACCTATATTAACACCCCTAGGTTTGAAGCGATGTTTTTTTTTTTTCTTTCATTTCAAATTCTGTCACAATTAGTGATGAAAAATATTTTCCTTTCTAAAGTTAGAAAATATAAAAAAAATATAGAATTTCTTAAAACAGAGAAAAGGTAACAGTATTAATAGAAAAGCATATTTGAGGATTTAAGCTTTATTTCTAATGGAGGAAAGGTAACAGTGTTATTTGAGGATTTAAACTTTAAAAAACTTTAATTTTCTAATGGTAACAGTATTATTTTCCTTTCTTTTTTTGAGGATTTATTTTCTTTAGGCTAAGGAATAATATAAAATAATAATATATTTTCACCTAATATTTTAAGTTATTAATTTCTATTGGTTCTTTCTATTTTTTCAAAAGAATAAATCATCTAATTATTATAAAACACTTTAAAAAACGTGATTTTTTAAAAAAAAAAAACTATAAAGCAATCAAAATAATAACTTAAAATATTAGGCTGACAGTGGAATTCTTGTGAGACTTTTTCGTGACAATCATATTAGTCTTCATATATGGAATTCTTGTGACAATCATATTTATCTTCATATATTTTTAGGCTGACAGTGGAATTCTGGTGAGACTTTGTCGTCTTGTGTGCCAAAACCTTTCCAAATGATAACAAGCCGGCGCAGTGCAACCTCAATGTTGGATCCTTACGTCGCCATAACATAAAGGCTTTTCCACATCGCATTTTCGTTTGTGTTTTGCCTCCAATTATATTTTTTGGGACCAGAAAAAATTTAAAAAAAAATGAGTAATCAAATATTCAATCAACACATGTCATAAAATCCAAAAAAATAAAATAAAAACGGGTAATCAAATATTCAATCAACATAAATAAAAGAAAGAAATTGTCTACCAAAAACGGAAAAAACCGTGTGATTATTCAATCAACATAAATACAGACGGCGCTAAACCTTCTAAATGACCCTTCATTCACCTCCAAAATAATAAATTCTCCAACTCCTAATTCATTCAGCTTCTGTAACTGAAAACAATTGACCAAGAGACTTCTTCGTTTTATAGATAATGGCCAAAGTTTCTAGGTCAAGACATGAAACAATTGACCAAGAGACAGCCATGAACTGGCCCAAGCACAAGAAAGAAAGCAAATGTTTAGTTTACATGTTAGCTTCCTTTGTCATCTTTTGTGTAGGTCTATTGGTTTTTGCATGCGTAATGCGTGTCAATAACCCAGATGCCAAAATAACATTAGCTACGCTGAATCAAATTAGTTATAGGGCTTCACCACCATCTTCTTTTAACGCTACTATGATCATCCATCTCAGAATCAAGAACCCAAATCATGGTGGCTTCCGTTACGAGAATGGCACTGTGAATTTGTTATATCGGAATGTAAGGATCGGTGGTAGGGTAATCCGCAGTGACAGAGTGAAGGCCAAAGAAACCAAAGAAGTTACTGTTACGATGGACGTGAGATCCATTAAGTTGCTCGTTAACGTTGCTGGGATTCTTTCTATGGACATCAATTCAGGGACGTTGAATCTCACAAGTTATGCCAAATTTAGTGGCACGGTTACACTGCTGAAGATTATCAACAAGAGAAAGACCATAGAAATGGCTTGCATCATGAATTTCAACTTGACCTCCCACTCAATTCAGGGTATCCAATGCTAATCACAACTTTTTCCGTGCTCTTTTTCTTCTTCTTTTTACTATGTTTGATTTTGATTTTTGTTCTCCAAATTTTTAGTTACGAATTTGTCATGTGAAATCTAATTCAACTTGATGTTGATACATGATTGGTTATTTTTTTCTTGCCAAATCCTTTGTATGAATTTCTTTTTTCTAATTTAAAGATTCATATTTTTTTTTTTTGAATATTTTTTTTTTTGAATAAATTCAAAGCCGAAGACTAATCCCCATTGAGCAAGTACGATCGGACCCTAACGGGGGCGGCTCTCCGAAATATTTTTTTTCCATTCCCAAGTCTCGAACTCGAGATCTCTAAAAGCTTACATAATTTTTTTTTTCTAATTCAAATATTCATATATTAGAATATTGTTTATTCGAATGTTTTTAGAATATTATTCGATGATCTTTTAGAATTAATGTGTTATTGGTTTATCATCTACCATTTAACACGATCACAACAAATTTCCTACACAACATTTTGTGGGGCCGCAGCAAAAAAAAATCTGGAACGCCAAACGAATCTCTATAACATAACGCATCTGGTACGTCAAACGAATCTCTATAATAAAACGCATCTGGCACGCCATACGAATCTCTATAACATAACGCAATCACTTTTTCCTACCACATAACTCTTATAAAATCCATGTTTTATTCGTTTTGTTTCAAGAATTATCTTTTACTAGTGCAGTACCCGTGCGATGCACGGAGGAAAAAGATCAAAAATTCCATCAATTTTTTTTATGTAATTATTATGTCTCTACTTTCTGTCGCTAATATATGCTTTTCTAATAGTGAATGCTTACTAATATTAAAAAAATTATACAAAAAAAAAGTTTTTTAAAGTTATTTTTTAACTCTTTGAAAAATATAGAATTTCTTTTTTTGAGGATTTTTTTCTTTAGGCTAAGGAATAATATAAAATAATAATATATTTTCACCTAATATTTTAAGTTATTAATTTGTATTGGTTCTTTCTATTTTTTTAAAAAAATAAATCATCTAATTATTATAAAACACTTTAAAAAAAGTGATTTAAAAAAAAAAAAACTACAAAGCAATCAAAATAATAACTTAAAATATTAGGTTGACAGTGGAATTCTTGTGAGACTTTGTCGTGACAATCATATAATTAGTCTTCATATATGGAATTCTTGTGACAATCATATTTATCTTCATATATTTTTAGGCTGACAGTGGAATTCTTGTGAGACTTTGTCGTCTTGTGTGCCAAAACCTTTCCAAATGATAACAAGCCGGCGCAGTGCAACCTCAATGTTGGATCCTTACGTCGCCATAACATAAAGGCTTTCCACATGGCGCATTTTCGTTTGTGTTTTGCCTCCAATTATATTTTTGGGGGACCAGAAAAAATTAAAAAAAAATGGGTAATCAAATATTCAATCAACACACGTCATAAAATCCAAAAAAATAAAATAAAAACGGGTAATCAAATATTCAATCAACATAAATAAAAGAAAGAAATTGTCTACCAAAAAAGGAAAAACCGTGTGATTATTTAAGACTCGATTACTCTTGTATTCAACGCGCTAAACCTTTTAAATGACCCTTCATTCACCTCCAAAATAATAAATTCTCCAACTCCTAATTCATTCAGCTTCTGTAACTGAAAACAATTGACCAAGAGACTTCTTAGTTTTATAAATAATGGCCAAAGTTTCTAGGTCAAGACATGAAACAATTGACCAAGAGACAGCCATGAACTGGCCCAAGGACAAGAAAGAAAGCAAATGTTTCGTTTACATGTTAGCTTCCTTTGTCATCTTTTGTGTAGGTCTATTGGTTTTTGCCTGCGTAATGCGTGTGAATAATCCAGATGCCAAAATAACATTAGCTACGCTGAACCAAATTAGTTATAGGGCTTCACCACCATCTTCTTTTAACGCTACTATGATCATCCATCTCAGAATCAAGAACCCAAATCATGGTGGCTTCCGTTACGAGAATGGCACTGTGAATTTGTTATATCGGAATGTAAGGATCGGTGGTAGGGTAATCCGCAGTGACAGAGTGAAGGCCAAAGAAACCAAAGAAGTGACTGTTACGATGAACGTGAGATCCATTAAGTTGCCCGTTAACGTTGCTGGGATTCTTTCTATGGAAATCAATTCAGGGACGTTGAATCTCACAAGTTATGCCAAATTTAGTGGCACGGTTACACTGCTGAAGATTATCAACAAGAGAAAGACAGTAGAAATGGCTTGTATCATGAATTTCAACTTGACCTCCCACTCAATTCAGGATATCCAATGCTAATCACAACTTTTTCCGTGCTCTTTTCTTCTTGTTTTTACTATGTTTGATTTTGATATTTGTTCTCCAAATTTTTAGTTACGAATTTGTCACGTGAAATCTAATTCAACTTGATGTTGATAAATGATTGATTATTTTTTTCTTGCCAAATCTTTTGTATGAATTTCTTTTTTCTAATTTAAAGATTCATATATTTTTTTTTTGAATAAATTCAAAGCCGAAAACTAATCCCGTCGAGCAAGCACGATCGAACCCTTTCGGGGGCGGCTCTCCGAAATATTTTTTTCCATTCCCAAGTCTCGAACTCGAGATCTCTAAAAGCTTACATAATTTTTTTTTTCTAATTCAAATATTCATATATTAAAATATTGTTTAGTCGAATGTTTTTAGAATATTATTCGATGATCTTTTAGAATTAATGTTTTATGGGTTTATCATCTATCATTTAACACGATCACAACAAATTTCCTACACACACAAAATTTTGTGGGGCCGCAGCAAAAAAATCTGGCACGCCAAACGAATCTCTATAACATAACGCAATCACTTTTCCTACAACATAACTCTTATAAAACCCATGTTTTATTCGCTTTGTTTCAAGAATTATCTTTTACTAGTGCAGTACCCGTGCGATGCACGGAAGAAAAAGATCAAAAAATTTGTCGGCGTCTATCGTCGCTTAATCGCTAAAAGAAAGAATCGTGTTAATATTTTGTACTATTTAGGGAGGTGAAAAAGCTATAGAACTTTGTAAGTATCTACCACAAACAAAACTCTGCAATTAAGAAACATCAATTATTATGCAAATAAAAGATAGTTATATACTCAATTAATTGATTATTTTCATATACGGCAATGCATACAGTAGCAAAAGTGTTGCGATACGAATTGTCCTACCAAAGAGAAATCATCAAAAAAGAGGAAAATTTCTTGCACGCAATACTATCCAGAATAATTATAAGCAGGTATGGATGCGCTTAATCAACAATAAGATATGTTCATATAGAGCAATAATTATAAGCAGCTATGGATGTGCTTAATCAACAATAAGATATGTTCATATAGAGCAATACATACAGCAGCAACAGTGATAAGATGCATAATGTCTTAACAAAATAGAAATGGTCAAAAAAATGAGCCAAAGTTGTTGTGCCCAATACTATCTACCACAATAAACAGCACCCTACAAAGCAAAAAAAAAAAACATGAAAAAAATTAATACCCTAAAAAAAACAATTATGAAAAATGTAGAAAATAAATCTTCTCATCTATATTAGTCTTCAATACTTTTCATTGATTCAACAATACTACAAAATAAAATAAATTAAGACACATGATGACAAAAATTAAATTTTCTACTTATCATGAATGAAATAATCAGACAAAATAAATACTTAAATCAGAAAACATATCAACACCCTTGTATAATAATAAAAACTTGTATCAATTTTTTCTTTTTTTTTTAATTGAGAGTCAATCAGTAGTAATCATTGGAGAGATAATCTAAGCAGATACCAATTATATAATTCACTACAATTCTGCAGAACCAAAACAACAAAATTAATATCTCAAATACTTTCTTGTAGACAATGTGTATTGTATTTAATCTCAATAATATTTTAACTCTACCAACAATAATTTGGTGAAGAATATGAAAACGTGTGCCCAGCCAGATGGGCCGGCCCGATTTTGCCACTTCTAACAGTCAGCAATTTATATCATCAATACATTCATTGATCTTAACCACATAAAGTCGGATTTGTTAAACAATAAATATAAGGAATTGGCCGGTATTGCTCCTCAATTTGAAATCTTTTTAATATTATTTAATTTTGCGAGAGGAAAAAAAATAAAGACGATGAACTTTCATTTATTACAATTAGATTTACAAAATAGTAATAAATAATTATTTTTTGCAAGGATTTGCTTCGTTAGTATTTGAAATTTTATAAATTTGTATTTACAAAAATTGAAATCTGAATTAGGAATTTAATTATAAAAGAAAAATAGTGAAATTTTAACTTAATTATTAAAACGTGTTGGCAGGCGGGGCGGGCAGGCCCTCTGGGCCAAGCCCAGTTTTTAATCTTTAACTATCAGCATTTTACGTAAATAATTAGTTTTTTGCAAGGATTTGTGTTATTAGTGTTTTGTATTTTACAAATTTGTTTTTACAAAAATTAAAATTAGATTAAGGAATTTAATTATAGAAGAAGAAGGACGAAATTTTAATTTAATTATAAAAATGTGTTGGTGGGCCGACACTTCAGACCGAGCCCAATTTGCCACCTCTAACTTTCAGCATTCAATATATTTATATATTTATCCACAAAAAAAGGTTCTTATAGTCACATTTAGAATTTAATATTTTATCTTAGAGATGGACTTTCATTTTTTTACGATCAGATTTAAAGAAAAATAATAAATAATTATTTTTTGCAAGGATTTGTGTCATTTGTATTTGAAATTTTCTAAATTTCTATTTACAAAAATCAAAATCAGATTTAGGAATTTAATTATAAAAGAAGAAGGATGAAATTTTAATTTAATTATACAAATGCGTTGGTGGGCCGGCCCTCCGGGCCGAGCCCAGTTTGCCACCTCTAACTATTAGCATGTAATAAGTTTTTATATTTATCCACGAACGAAGGCTATTATAGTTGCGTCTAATTTTTATATTTTATTTCAAAGATGAACTTTCTAATTTTTATATTTTATCTCAGAGATTAACTTTCATTTATTACAATTAGATTTACAAAATAATAATAAATAGTTATATTTTGTATGGATTTGTGTCATTAATATTTGGAATTTTCTAAATTTGTATTTACAAAAATTGAAATCTGAATTAGGGATTTAATTATAAAAGAAGAATAGTGAAATTTTAATTTAACTTTAAAAATGTGTTGGCAGGCGGGGCGGGTAGATCCTTTGGGGCAAGACCAGCTTGCAACCTTTAAGCATCAATATTTTATGTAAATAATTATTTTTTTGCAAGGATTTGTGTCATTAGTATTTTGAATTTTACAAATTTATATTCTCAAAATTAAAAAACAGATTTATGAATTTAAATATAAAAAAAGAAGGATGATATTTTAATTTACTTATAAAAATGTGTTGGTGGGCCGGTCTTCTGGGCCGAGCCGAGTTTGCCGCCTCTAACTATTAGCATGTAATAGGTTTTTATGTTTATCCACATATAAAATGCTCTTATAGTTGCGTCTAGGTTTTTATATTTTATCTCAGAGATGAATTTTCATTTATTACAATTAAATTTACAAAATAATAATAAATAATTATTTTTTTGTAAGACTTTGTGTTGTTAGTCTTTGGAATTTTATAAATTTATATTTACAAAATTTGAAATATGAATTAAGAATTTAATTATAAAAAATGAATAATAGTGTTTTAATTTAATTATAAAAACGTGTTGGGGTGGCAGGCCAACACGTTTAATTATTAGTTTAATTATATAATAATAAATATTATTAATAGGCTTAACAAAATATTATTAATAGGCTTAACAATCACCTATGCAAAATTAGTGATATGTTAATATAGCTATTTGACTTCCAATTTTAAACTTTTTCCCCACCTATAAAGTTTAAATTTGAAATTTAGATTTTTTTATCAACTATAAATATATTTTTATAATTTCTAATACATTTTTTGTTTAATCTATAATTTTATATTAAACTCAAATTTATTCTATATATTTTTTTTCCCACGACAGAAATATTAAATGTTGAACTCTTTTCCACCTATCAAGTTCAAAATTCAAATTGAAAAGTTAAATTTTAAATATTAAATATTTTCTAACCCAATAGTAAGTATTATTAATAGACATAATAATTTTTCATATAAAAAGTAGTGAAGAATATCCATAAAAGGTTGTGTACTTTCTCCAAATAATAGCTTTTAGTTATTCATTATGACATATTTTTTCCCTTTTAATTATAATCTTTCAATAAAAAATTGAAAGTTTAATTTCTTTCTCACATACTAAATTAAATTTTTTATTGTTATAGTGATTAAATTTTTTACAGAATAATAGAGGTCATTTTAATTTTTTTTAAAATTTAAAATTTAAATTCTTTTGTATTAATTATACATTTTTATATGATTTTTTCTCTTTTAATTTATGATTTTTATACGTTTTTTAAAATTGGTTATACATGTATATTTAAAATGTTCATGTTAAATAATTTTTTTATTTTGCAATATTTTTTTAATTTTTTTATAGGGCTAACAATTATCCATACAAAATATAGTGGAATATATAACAAAAGAAAAGTAGAGGTCTTTTTTACTCATAATATATAACAAAATAAAAGTAGTGGGACATTAAGTGAGCTCTGTGCCACCAAAATTATTGTCCAAATGTCTTCCCACCAATACAAAGTTTAAAATTCAAAATTCAAATTTAAAATTTAAAATTTAAATTTAAATTTAAATGAAATTCAAAATTGAAAATAAATATTTCAGAAAACAATGAGTTATTATTAATTTGAAAATTCAATGTAGAAAGCGGTGGGATATTAAATGAATTGTTTGCCACGAAAAATTGTTCACATAATTTTCCATTTATTTATTTACAAATTTTGATTTTGTTTTATATTTATTTAATTTAAAATATTTGTGTTTTTTTACAAAATATTTTTGTTTTTTTAATGATTATTTTTTAACAAAATAGTTATCTTTTATGCAGGATTGATATGGTTAACAATTATCCATGTTGAAAGTAATGAGATAATAAATGAGCTGTCTGCCACCAATAATTGTCCAAATATTTTCCCACCACTACAAAATTTAAAATTTAAAATTCAAAATCAAAATTTAAATTTAAACGAAATTCGAAATTTATAATAAATATTTCAGAAAGCAAGTGTTTATTATTAATTTGGAAATTCCAATGTAGAAAGTAGTGGGATATTAAATGGGTTGTGTGCCACGAAAAATTATTCACATAATTGTCCATTTTATTTATTTACAAATTTTGATTTTATTTTATATTTATTTAATTTAAGATATTTGCATCTTTTTACAAAATATTTTTGTTTTTTAATGATTATTTTTTAACAAAATAGTTTTTTTTTATGCAGCATTGATATGGTCAACAATTACCCATGTAAAAAGTAATGGGATAATAAATGAGCTGTCTGCCGCCTACCAATAATTGTCCAAATATTTTCCCATTTCTATAAAGTTTAAAATTCAAAAAAAATTTATCAAAAAAAAAAATTTCAAATTCAAAATTTAAAATAAATATTTCAGAAAACAATGATTTATTATTAATTTGGAAATTCCAATGTTGAAAATTGTGAGATATTAAATGAGTTGTCTGTCACGAAAATTGTTCACAAAATTTTCCATTTTATTTATTTACAAATTTTGATTTTATTTTATATTTATTTAATTTAAAATATTTGTTTTTTTTTCAAAATATTTTCGTTTTTTAATGATTACTTTCTAACAAAATATTTTTTTTTTATGCAACATTGATATGGTTAACAAATACCAGGTAGAAAGTAATGGAATAATAAATGAGTTTTCTGCCACCAACAATTGTCCAAAAATTTTCCCACCACTACAAAGTTTAAAATTCAAGATTCAAAGTATTATTGAGATTAAATATGATGTATTAATATAATGCTTATATATTTATTCTTATAATTAAGATAAGAATATTGGCACACTATAGGTTACATCCAAAAAACACATATATAAGATGGATTTTTAAACATTGACATCGAATTGAATCAGAAAACCACAAAACTATTGTCAACATTTCTAAAGTGGATTTTTAAACTTTTGTTTTGTATTAAAACTTATTTTGTAAAGCTTCCAACAAAATAATATTTTGTTTGTTTTTTGTAGCAACAAAATTAGGGATAGGATATTGTGACACCCAAGTTATGTACACCCATGTGACACCCAGTCAATCTCACCGTTAGATCGCTTGTGTTGATCCAACGGTTATATTTATTTTCATCTTTGTATAGTCATGATTTCCCAAATTTAATATTTTATATTTATTTCTACCTTTGTATGGTTATGATTTCCCATATTTAATGCTTTCACTTTAAATTTAGGAAATCATGATCATACAAAGGTAGAAATAAATATAACCGTTAGATCATCATAAGCGATCTAACGGTGAGATTGACTGAGTGTCATATAGGTGTAACATAACTTGGGTGTCACAATATCCTATCCCACAAAATTAATAGGCTTAATAATTTTCCGCAGGAAACAATGTAATTTTATATTTATAATGAATGATAAACTGATTTCTCACTCATCAAATTTAAAATTCAAATGTGAAAAGTTTTGTAATTTTGTAATGATTGCTGAACTCTTTTCCAACCTATCAAGTTAAAAATTCAAATTTGAAAAGTTACTCAAAGTGAAAAAATTAAAAAACCATTCATTAGCTTATTTGCGTAAGTATATTTTAGTACTCACAAAGTTAACTTATATATATAAGAATATATTTAATGCACTGTATTTCATCTCAATAATACTACAACTCTACCAACAATAATTTTGTAAAGAATACGAAAGACCATCTACTTTCTGGACGTTAAGCAAATGGTGGAATTTAAAAAAATTAGTATTTAAAATTTTATAAATTAGTATTTATAAAACTGAAATCAAATTTAGTAATTTATTACCCACCTGATACATCCATTCAAAGAATATTTATTTTTAAGTTAGTTGTGATCGAGAATCATTACTAAAGTTTTAGAAGTATATATATATATATATATATATATATATATATATATATATATATATATATATATATATTTTTTTTTTGCTACGAGAACAAAGATAAATTATGGTCTTGTAACAAAAATATCAAATGCTCCCAGACTCTTGTAATTGTTGTAAATCATTGCAGAAGATTTAAAACAATGAGATTTAATTTTTTTATGTATTGAAGACTTAAAAAATAAAATTAATTTTATCTATTTTAATATTTTTTTAAACTTTAATAAATGAAAATTATTTCCAAAAAAAATTACTTTTAAACTAATTTTCCAAAAATTCTAAAAAAAAGAAAAAGAGCCAAAAGAAAATATAAGGAAATAGATTATTTCATCTCAAATATTATACGAAGTTTTGTATCCTTTGGAGTTTGAAAATAAAATTAGTGGATGGATGGTTTTTATTTATTTATTCGTTAAAAAATAATCCTTAATTTCGTTATTTGAAACATAAACAAAATAATTCATATGTCTTCAAATAAAATTAGCAGAATCGCGATACGTTAGCTATTACTTGATCATGATGTCTTTAAATGCATATGTCTTTATTTTTAGATGGCTATTGCTATTCCATAACAATCATAATAAACAATTGCCACGTTTTTATTGAAAATGGTATAATAACCAATGGTCCTAGGAATACTAAACTGAAGCCACTGGTATATAAAAACCTATTTTATTTTTCTTCATCTTTTGAATTCGTGCATTGGTATACAAAAATGTGTTATATTCTAGGAATTATGCACAATAAAAGATGAAAGATATATTGTAAGAATAGAATACTGCTAAACATTAAACTTTAATTGGTAATTACTCAACAAATGAAGATAAAATGAGGTTTTTAGAAAATGGAATGCGAATATGAAAATCGAACTGTACCCTTTTTTTTTTTTTGGGTAAACCGAAATGCACGCTTTAAAATTAAGGATGTTTTGGTTCAAGAGCAGATATAATGTTTGAGAAGCGAAAATGTTTAAGGAAATATTGTATTTGTTTAGAGTGACCATTGAGATTCAATTCAATCCAAAAGACTTTATTTGAATTTTAAAAATATGAAATAATGTTATTGTTTAGAGTGAGCATTTAAATTCTATTCAATCCAAAAAAAATCTATTTTAATTTTTTATTATAATAAAAGTCAACGCAATAATCAATAGAATAATACATTAAGCTGGTACAATATTTTAATGTTTATAGGAATCTTAATTTACCATTAAAGATTAAGACTCTTCATATTTTCCATAACTCTTAAGTCCTAAATATTTATGGAACACTATGATGTTCAATTATGACGTTTCAAGTGGTTTGTTTATTAGCCTTGTCCTATGTAGCACCGATATTGACACGGGACACAATACGACACGACACTCCGACACGTTAATTCTAAAAAATGTTAGATTTCGACACATTAAGACACGTTTTGATATTAAATAATATTTTTAATTTATGTGGTGTATATTATATTTAATATCCAATGATTTAATAAAAAATGAATCTCAACTTATAATATTCATAAATTTTGCAAAAAAAACATAAAATATCCCAAATATTTATATTTAACTCAATAAAATAGTAATCGTAATCCAACGAATCTAATAGTTGAAACTAAAAACTAAATGCAATGTAACATTTAAACCTTTTTTTGAATTTCTATAACGTGTGTTGGAGTGTCGGGGTGTCCGAGAGTGTCGGGAAGTGTCGGACGCGACACGTCAATGTTTTTGAAGTGTCGGTGCTTCATAGGCCTTGTCCATTCCAATGCACAAAGCAATAAATTGTTTTGATGATTCACATTTTCGTAAATCCTTATTAATGCCAAAAGACATGTATAATTACAAAAATAACGATGCAGCAATTCCATTCACTGCTATAAGCAATCCGTTTGTTAATGTGACTTTTAAATTCCCAAAGCTATGAAAAAAGAAGAAGGAAGAAACAACAAAATAAACTTTGGGAAAAGTGTTTATCCTTTTAAATGACACAACTTATATCCTTTCACTCTCACAAAGAGGTAGGACCCACACTTTTATTTTTTTTATCAACTCTCTCTCCTCCTTTATCTATCTTTTTCTCTCTCTTAAAATGACACAACTTTACATCCTTTAAAATGACACACACTTTACCCATAAACTTTATTGACAATTGCTCAAAAGAAACCAACAAGTAAATAAACGAAAAAAAAAAAAGAAAGACAATTTATTCCAATAACTTTTCATATACTAACATCATCAACCGTCAAAATTGTAAAATTTCTTAAAATAATTATATCCAACATTAAAATTTATTTTGTTTTATATTTCTTGAAATAATAAATTTTTATTGGTTACAGAAAATAAGAACCCTAAACACAACACAATCACGAAACCCTATCTAACAAAATGTTAAATTCATATATAAGATGCAATCGTGAAGTTTCTCCATCAGTTACATGTTCCCTTTCAGCAGCAAAACGCATCCATGTACAACACGAAGACCCAAAGCCTCAAGAACTCATGTATTTTTTGTAGTGGAGACAAAAGAAGACACAAAACCATCTTCATCAGCGTCATTGCAATTATCCGAAGGTGTTGAGAAAGACAAAGAGATAAGCCACAATTTCGCGTTCATTGCAGATTTGACTATAAACGCACTGGATTCATATTCAAAACGTATGTGTTCTTCAAGATGTTACTCTAAAAGATAACCCTATAAAAACATGTCATCAAAAATTTAATAACACCACGAAAACTCAATAATGCAACACACAAACAATTTCATAAACCCTATTGAATTAATGCAAGCATAAATAAATTGAACCCTTTATAGCAGAGCAACAGAATCTCCCTCGAACAACATGAAAGAAAATTATTCTGTTGAAACTAAATCTTTGAATATGTTAATAAAGAAACTGTAAATTATACGAATAGCACAACCCATACAAAAACAAACAAAGAAAAAAAAACGTAAGCAAGCCAAAAAAAAGATGTGGTTCATATTCAAATGTACTTGTTCTTCAACATTGATTTAGCTCCAAAAGATAACCCTACAAAAATATGTAATAAAAAATACATCATCAGAACAATGTTTGTTAATAAAGAAACCGAAAATGATATCAATAGAACAACCCATACACACACCAATGCAGAAAAAAAAAAAAAAGCAAAATGATATCAATAGAACAACCCCTACACACACCAACGCAGAAAAAAAAAGGCAACCCAAAAGAAAAAGAAATAACACTTCCCTATTTATACTAACACTCAATGCTCATTTGATGGAATAAATGTCTTTCTTGAAGACAGCAAAATTAATAAGCCCAACATTTTCCAAAGTAGGAGGTAGTGGGGTTTTGTTGCATTCAAAATCTAAACCATAATAAAAGCTGCACTATTTTCAAGAAAATGAATTAATAATTATTTTAATTTAAAATAATTTCAAATTAATAACAATTTTATTTTAAAATAATTCAAAATATTTCTAAAAGTGGAAAATATTTAAATTTAAGTAGTGTGAACACAAACTTGAGAATGCATGAGAAATCGACACGTCAGCAAACTTGCAAACAAATGGTTTTGCTTTAGAATATATACAGAGATCACGTCAATCAATGATATCTCATCACATTAATTATAACGATAAATTTTATTCAGTCTATTTTCTCATTTCTTCATTCTCTACCTATATATAGCCTTATAATTTAAGGTTATATCAAAGCGGTATATAATCTCTGATGACTTGCTTCATTGTCTACCTATATATAGCCTAAATTATGTAAGCTTTAAGGAAGATGAGTGCAGGATTATCAAAGTGGAATAGATGTACATGCATGAAAATTGAAACGATGAAGAGAATGTCAAAATGATTTACTGAATTTCATTTCAATATTCTTCGTATTGTATTAAAGGGTAACCAGCGAGCATTGTAGATGAATAACACGAGTACCAAATCCTTGATGAAACGAGTAACAGATGAAGCCCAATGGGCCCAACGGAAACCTATTTTTCAATCATTGGATAGCAAAATGTTATGCGTGCCCGAGCCTGACCTACTCATCACCGTTACTGTTGAAATGAGATAATATTTATTGAGTTATACAATTGTTGGAATTTTAATCATTTATTATACAGTTACATAATCATAGGAGATTTGTATTAAATAGATTAATTTTCTTATTTGCAGTTGATTGACATAATCATAGGAGATTGACGTAATCATATGAAATTTGTATTAAATAGAAATAGTAATAGTTTATTTTATTTCCTTATTTGTAGCTGATTGAAAGCTAATTTGTAATGGACATAGAGTCCTCATTTATGTATATAATTACCCTAGTAGAGGAAGAATAGACATGCAGGAATATTCATAATATGGCACCATTGTTTTAACATGGTATCAGAGCATTTATGATCCAGGAAACTATTTTCATTAAACCTCCCACATCGTATTTTTCAATTTTCCCGACTCGAATTTCTTTTTCTGTTACCTATTTTGAGTTTCTATTCAATAAACTTCCCCGGAAGAAAATACCTGCCAAAGTCGTGACCATTGTCTCCGCTAAAGATGCTCCTGTCCCTGCTGCCAATTTTACTCAATCCGGTATTTTGGGTAAGTCTCTTGCTTTCTATACATTGTCTAGGAATAATATTTGGATAATTGACAAAGGTGTTTTTGATCATATGATTAAAGATTCTTCCCAGTTGTTCAGTCTCTTAAATTCTTCCCAATCCGTTATTTCCACCCCCAATGGGGGTACCTCAAAAATTATTGGTCAAGGATCCTTAACCCTTTCTGATAGCTTATATCTAGACTTTGTGTTGGCTGTAGCCTCTCTTGAATACAACTTACTCTCTATGTGCCAATTAACTTCAAAGCTTAATTGTTTAGTAACCTTTTTTCCCTCTCATTATGTTTTTCAGGACATCCCTACTCGGACTACTCTTGGTTATGGTGTTAGACGTGGCCAGCTTCACTTCTTGGAGGTCCCTGATCCTAGTCATTCTTCTTTGGCTACTACATGTGCAACAACCGGTCCAGAACAATTATGTGCTACCATTTGGCTTTGGCATCGAAGACTTGGTCACCTTTCCTTTAGTTATCTGAAAAAGTTATTTCCTCGATTGTTTTCTCATTTTAATAGTACTGATTTCAAAGACAGCACTTGTGAATTGGCCAAGAGTCACAGAGTTCCTTATTTTCCTAATACTAATAAAAGTTCTAATCCATTTCAAGTTGTTCATTCCGATGTTTGGGGCCCTGCAAAGGTGCCTTCTTTCTCAAAAGCTTACTATTATGTGACTTTTATTGATGAATGTACCCGGATGACTTGGTTGTCACTGTTAAGACACAAAAAAAATGTCTTTGATACGTTCAAAAAATTTTACAGCGTGGTCCAAACCCAATATCAGTTTAAGGTTCGAATTCTACAATCTGATAATCGCATGGAATATTTAGATGGCCGCTTTATTGATTTCTTGAGCACACAGGGGATCCGACACCAAACCTCTTGCCCTTATACACCCCAACAGAGCGGCCTAGCTGAACGAAAAAATAGACAACTACTAGAAGTGGATCGTGCCTCCCTTTTTGGTATGAATTTGCCTAAAACATATTGGGGTGAAGCTGTTGTTTCTGCTGCCTACCTCATCAACTGTACTCCATCCGGCGCCTTTCACTTTAAAACTCCACAACAGACACTGTAATCTTATTTCTCCATTTCTCACATTCCCAACCTTGAGCCTCGTGTTTTTGGGTGCACGGTGTATGTCCATATCTCCAAGGTATTACGAAACAAATTGGATCCTTGTGCTAAAAAATGTGTATTTGTGGGTTACTATGATGTACAAAAAGGTTACAGGTGTTATGATCTCATTCTCCACAAAATGCATGTCACCATGGACATGCATTTTCAAGAATTGGAACCATATTATTCAGGGGGAGATACCTACTACTGGAGAAGAAATTATAACTCTTCAACACACTCCTGAATCGGATGTTACCCCTCCCACGAATGATTTTGCTACGCGTCTAACACCTATAACTGAGGCATCGTCCCTGGATGTTCTTGAATACATACTTGAGGTAAACACTAATCCTACTCCTATTTCTTCAAATGGACCTTCTATTACTAGCATAGATGGTCCCATCTTACCTATTAGAGAGTCACAAAGACCAAATAAAGGTGTACCAAAATAGCTTTGTGAACCAGATCCAAACTCTAAGGTCAAATACCCTATTGGTAACTACATGTCCAATCATAGGTTGTTAGAATCATATATTGCATCTGTTAATCAATTATCTAGTATATTTGTTCCTAATAATGTGCAGGATGCTCTGGATGATCCAAATTGGAAGGAAGCCATGAATGTAGAAATGAATGCCTTACAAAAAAAACTCAACGTGGGAACTGGTTCCTTTACCAACCGGGAAGAAGCCAATTGGATGCAAATGGGTGTTTACTGTGAAGCTTAAAGCAAAAGGCAGCCTTGATAGATATAAAGCCAGATTAGTTGTTAAGGGGTACGCACAAAAAAATGGTTGATTACCAAGATACATTTGCACCAGTAGCAAAACTGAACACAATTCTTATTCTAATTTCTATAGCAGCTAACAGGGACTGGCCACTCAAGCGATTTGATGTAAAGAATGCATTTTTAAATGGAGACTTAGAAGAAGAAGTATATATGGAAATTCCAGCAGGCGCCAAACATGCCAACTTGAAGGAAAATGAAGTGTGTAGATTAAAAAAAGCACTATACGACCTCAAGCAATCACCTAGAGCTTGGTTTGGCAGGTTCTCTCTAGTCATGAAGAAGTTTGGATACAAACAAAATAATGCAGACCACACCCTATTCATAAAACATAATGGAGGAAAGGTAACAATGTTAATAGTGTATGTTGATGATATGGTTTTGACTGGTGATGATTTATTTGAAATGGAGTTATTGGAAAAACATTTAGCAAATGAGTTTGAAATGAAAGATCTAGGATCATTAAAGTACTTTCTTGGAATTGAAATTGCTAATTCAAATCAGGGAGTTTTTTCTCTCAAAAAAAATACATTTTAGATCTACTTGCGGAAACAGGAATGACAGCATGTAAAGCAGCAGAAACACCAATCGAAATGAATCATGTATTGGGTTTATATCCTGATCAAGTACATACAGATGTTGGAAGATATCAAAGGCTAGTAGGGAGGATAATTTATTTATCATATACTAGGCCAGACATTGCTTATGCGGTTAGCGTTGTGAGCAGATTTATGCACAACCCAAGTGAGGATCACATGGCTGCTGTGTGTCGAATATTGAGGTATTTAAAAGGGTGTCCAGGGAAAGGTCTGCTTTACTCAAAAAATAATAGTCCCGGAATTAAAGACTGCGTAGATTCAGATTGGGCTGGAGATAAAACTACCAGACAGTCAACTTCATGATATTTTACTTTTGTTGAAGGCAATCTAGTTACTCGGAAGAATAAGAAGCAGAAAGTTGTGGCTAGATTGAGTGCAGAAGCAGAGTTTAGAGGAATGACACATGGAGTGTGTAAACTGTTGTGGATTAAGAGCATCCTACAAGACTTAGGAATCTGCTACAATTAGCCTATAGAGTTACATTGTGATAATAAAGCTGCTATTTAAATTTCCCTAATCCAGTTCAACATGATTGAACCAAGCATGTAGAAGTGGATAGACACTTTATCAAGGAAAAGCTAGACCAAAAATTATTCAATTTCCCTATATCAAATCTGAAGATCAGTTAGCTGACATCTTGACAAAGGCTGTATTAGGAACAGTGTTTGAAGGAGCAATTAACAAGTTGGGCATGATTGATATCTATGCACCAAATTGAGGGGGAGTGTTGAAATGAGATAATATTTGTTGAGATGTACAATTGTTGGAATTTTAATAATTGATTACACAGTCAGATAATCATAGGAGATTTGTATTAAATAGATTAATTTTCGTATTTGTAGTTGATTGACATAATCATATGAGAATTGTATTAAATAGAAATAGTAACAGGTTATTTCATTTCCTTATTCATATCTGATTAACAGCTAATTTATAATGGACCTAGAGTCCTCATTTATGTATATAATTACCCTAGTAGAGGAAGAATAAACACGAAGAAATATTCATAATATGACACCATTGTTTTGACAATCACCATTACCATTTTGGCCACCTTTTAAAACAGTTCTTAACCCGAAGGGTAGCTCACTTCGCAGGTGAGTGATCAAAGGAAGGGATTGTTTAGTGTAAAGGTTCAAAACTTGGTTAAAGCAATTCTTTGAAATTTTTTGGGCATAGAGAAATGGCTTTTTCCTTTAAGGGAATTATTCTCATCCTTTATTTCAACGAGGCGTTAGCTTGGGGGGTCATCCTCCGAGGCGAAGGTGATAGGAGAAATTGAGTGAGAATATCCAGTTATATACCAAAAAAAAAAATTCTTAAAAAATAATATCTACTTTTTATTAATCATTTATCTCCTTTAATTTTTTCTCATATCTAAGTCCCTTCTTAACATTGTTAAAAAATTTAATACGGTTATTCTTCCCTTACAAAAATACAATTCACACTTGTGGGAGGAAATACCATATGCATTAAGAGCTGCTGCTAATGCTGCCCTTTTAGTTTTAGATTCTCTGGAAGAGTTTTACTGAATGGAAGTGTCAAGTCAGGATGTAAAGAAGGATGCTAATATATTGGGTTTTCGCCGAACCTGTATCATGCTAATGGAATGTCTGAGTGATTTTCTCAGCCTGGGTTTCTACTGTAATTTCAGAAGATATCAAGGACAGGGCAAAGGCGGTTAATTTGCTGAAGAGTGAAAGGCTACTGTTATAGAATTATTTAAATAATTAAAAAGAACTTCACCCAACACTTAAAATTTTGTGTTAAAGTAATTCTTTATATTATTCTTTATATTAGAATTTCAGTAATTATAAAATCACGAGTTCGATCATTTAATTAAAGCATAAGTAAAATAAAAAAATAAAAATTAGGCTTATATATATTTGTAACATCCACAATTTCAAGCTAAATGACTCTTGAATGAAGAGAATATATTAAAGAATAATATAAATTTTTAAAAAGACTAGAACCACACCCAACATATTAAAAAGTACCCAATCTAAAAATTACACTTAGATTGGAGACTCTTAATATGGATGCTACCAACGGGAATTCCTTGGAGGCTCATGCATTTTTGCAACTTCTAGGCAGTTTTGGTATTGCCTCTGGTTTTTAACAAGGAGGAGTCATCCACGCTGATTCCAATGGTGTCTCGGCTTCGCCAAACTGCTGATCTATGCCGTTGCCTTGGGTTGTCATCGAAGATGCCTAGTATGTATTTTTTCTTTTATAATGTTTGAAATGGATCAAAACCTTATATAAAGCATGGGCAATATTTTTCTCATGCTATTGTAGAGGAATGAAGTTTCCTACACACTCAAATTTATGATGGGGCCCACATATAAAAATTAAAATAAAATAAAAAATTATTGCACGCAAAACGAACTATCACTATCACAATAAAAAAGCTCTCCTACAACATAAGAATTCTTTTTCCCATGAAACATACTAGATTTTGAACAACATTTAGCTAAATCTGATACAACTAAAGGGAAATGTTTTTATTTTGTTTATCATTGTTCTTTTTTTTCTATTCAGTATTCACAAAGTTTTCGTCTAATTATCTCATGTTCATATTCTCTTGTCAAAATTGTTAACGCATCACCCACACTGACACTGCACAGGTAAGTTGTTGAATTTCTGCTAAAAAGTAAGTAATTATTCTCTCTGTTATTGTGTTCTTTTAATGTTTTGAACTAATGCTGTGAAATATTGTTGAGGGCATCTGATTTTTATGTCTGGTTTTAATTGAGGTTACATAATAAATTTATTGTCGTCTTGATAGATTGAGCTTGGTAGTTGCAGTGAAATGATTGTATTAGAATATATTTAGAATCAGTTACAGAGTTACTCCTCTAATTGAGAAGCAACCTTAGGAGTTGATTCCTAATTACTTATTTGACTAGGCCTTTGGGTAGGAGTCTTATTGTATTATTAGGCTCGTATATTTGTAATTGTACTATTAGTATTAAGGAAAAATTATTTGTCCAGAATATAACTCGGTCTTATTTTATATTCTAATCGTTAATTTTCATCAATTAATTGTTAGAATTTATTGAATTTTATTATAAATTATTAATTAATAAATGAATTTGCCCAATTAATCTAGACGGTTTGTTGACAGAAATCAAAGATTAGACATACTTCCAAAAAAAAATCAACGGTTAATATCTAAAATAATACAAAATTATATTGTGAATAAATATTTTTTCCTTAATATTGCACGAGTTTTTCTCCTATAATTCCCGAGCTTTCATCCTCTTATTTTCAAACTCTTTCAACCGTCTCTTCAACGATTTCTCAAGGCCATGAAGATGTTCCTCAAGCTCTTTCCATTTCAAGTTAAGTGTAACAGTTCGATAAGGCCGACTACTCCAAGAGCACTCATCCATAAACCAGTTATTGGTACAAATAACATAAAGAAATGTAACCAACGTTTATTGGAAAAAGCAACCCGAAAGATTTGAGACCAGAAGCGGTTAGCGGTAACCATTGAATAAGTTTCTTCGGCTTGCGTTGGGTTAAAAGCACAGAATATATTTCCGTCATCGCCATATTCAAATAACGTATTTTCTATGGTAGCACCATGGATAGCGCATAGAAGGGAAGCGCGTTCAATGTCCAATTATGAAATCCCTGAAAAAAGAGGATGAATCGAAATATAGCCGCTACACCAAATTCTAGAGTCTATCACTATAGCAACCGAATCCGTGTATTCCATCTCAAAGAAGCTGAACAAATATTTTACCAAAGGAGATAAGAAAAAAAAAATTATTCCAAGAGCTTCACAATTTTTTGTCAAAAACTCGAAAAAAATTGTGTATGATTAATAACCCTTGCAGTGTTGGCAAAGAAGATAACATAAAGCAGCTGAAACGTATTTTCGTAAGAAGAGTACAATAGTCATATTAGTTGGAAACTCTAACTATTAAGGAGGAACCTGGATAAAAAAAAAATGAATAAGGATATTTGAACTTTTTCCACATATTTATTATAAAAATCAAAATATTTTTATACAAAGTTGCAAATAATAATAATAATAATAATAATAATAATAATAATAATTCTATTATTATGCATAGGGAAAAGTGTTTATCCTTTTAAATGACACAACTTATATCTTTTCACTACCATAAGAAGTAAGACCCATACCTTTATTTTTTTTGTCAACTCTCTCTATTTCTTTATCTATCTCTTTATCTCTCTTAAGATGACACAACTTTACATATTTAAAAATGACACACACTTTTCCCTTATGCATATTTTCATCAAGAATTATTGGACCAATATGATTAACTCCGTCATCCTTTCTGTAACGCGCATTTAATGTCGAAAATGTTCTTGCTCCCAACAGGAAACATTTTATAGCAACGCTAACCACACATAACATCAAAGAAAATACAAGGTCTATGAAATCACGATAAGCTATTCACAGAAGAAGCGGAGACATTAGCAATTTAACTGTCAAAAGTCGAATTAAACTTGCATTTTGTCCTCATCTTCGCAATCCGCATCACTTATACTCAAATATGCTTGAACCATGAAGTAATCAGTTCTGGATTTATTATAATCTTGTCCCGATTGTACTATTTATTTGTACCCACCTAAAACAAAAATGACGACATCGTCGAATTTCATGTGGAAGCGGTGGGAGAGATTTAAGGAACTAAGCTCTCAATTGGGTCCATAAAACCCAACATGATTATAAACTCAGATGTAATATGGTAGGACCAGTGGGCATGACCAAGGGCGAAAATTTTAATATATCACAGTGGATAACCAAATAACCAAGTTTCGTCACAAATAAATTTGCGACATAGGAATTTGTGACAAAATTTCATAAAATTTCTTCACAAATAAATTTTTTTCTTGTAATATTAATAGAAACACAACCCAACTGATATATTTCCAGAAAAGAGAGGGAAAAGAAAAACTATAGCTAAATAATTTTGGAAATACATAATTTATAATTTTATTTCGAATGAGTCGAGTATCCAATATTTAATATGATAGTAATATGAAAGACGTTCTCGGATGAATCTTTGGTATAACTATTATACCAAATTGGTACAACTTCTTTTCATTAAAAAAAAAAAACTTAACACTTTTCAAAAAAAAAATTAAATTTATTTTTTCCGCCATATTACACTTTTTTTCAAATGTGAAAAAAAGTTACATCCATTTAGTGACAACAATTGTATCAAAAATTTATGTGAGGGTCGGGTTACAAATCCAACTTTTTCGATGATGTGGCATAGAAAACCCTTAGTAGAGCGAAATTTTTAATATAGTCAATAAGACAGTGGAGGAAGCATCACGGATCAAATGTGGCACAAAATTAATAAAAGAGACAGAACTTCGCGAATTCCAATACCTGCTAGCCATCAGAAACATGTGATGGGAGAGCCAATGACCCAAAACCAACATGCAGGAGAAGGACAGGAGTAAAGACATATATGGCTCTTTGCATTTTTCACTCCGTTGTGAAATTCGATTTCCGCCTTTACCTTTCCTCCCCCTTTCTTTTCTGTAGTCAAATACTTTTTTCCTCTCTTCATCCAAAAGATAATCGCACTTTCACTGCTCATGTCCCTCTATCTTTCCTACTTCTCTGACCGCATCGTCCCTCGTCTCGAGTAACTATGATACTCCATATTATTAAAAGTTTCACACTTTATCAAATCAACAACAATGATTATAAGGTGAACCATTTTTTATCATTATCTTGGTTTCTTTCTATCAGCACCACCTTGACCAGCGCACCAGGTTTTAAAAAATCGATTATTTAATTTAGGCTAAAAAAACATTAGATTTATTATGAACAAGATTTTAAAATAAATATTATTTAGACAAGAGTATGAAATTAACAAAGTCAATTTCTGATGTTGTTGGATCAGAATTCCAACTAGCTAGCTAGCTAGCTAAATATATATACACATATGGCCAAAAGAAACACAGAGACACACAGAAAATATCTGATTCTTCTTTCACTTTAACGGAAAGAAGTGCTTTACAGTTTACACTACCAAGGAAGAAAAAAAGAGGCACTGAGCTAATGGCTAATTAGCTCCTCCATTCATCTCAAAAGTCACGCCGTCCACGACTCTTACGTTCACTATTTCTGTTTTCTTTTTTCCTCCTAGTGTAAAATCTAATAATAAGTAAAAACCTTACACTTTTTACAGACACCGGTTTTTTTTTTTTTCCCAGTCTTCAACCATTGATGACAGATGCACCGGTTTTTTCGGTAAATAAAAACACGTCAAAGGCGCTTGTCTTTACCTTCATTGATAGACTTCCTTGATAATTCCGAGGATATGTCGTGCAATGGAACGCTCACAGAACGTGGCAGCTGAGAAGACTCGCATTCTGTTTCAACATTTCAATAAACTAAAAAATCTTAAAACCACCATGATGATGAGTTAATGCATAAAAATAAAGGAAAAGTTAAACAATTTGCTTAAAAATCATCTATGTTCATGTGAGAGATATAGAGTTAAAAATAAAAATAGAGGTGTGCATAAAAAATATATCTTCTCAAAACAAGAGGGTGTAAAGATATAAGTGACAAACTAAAAAAAAACCATTAGACCAAAATTTTCTTTTTTTTTTTTCAAAATTTTTTTGAGATTCTCTTTTCATTCAATGGTGATTAAATATGATTAAATAGGTAGTAAGTTAGTATTAGAAAATTGTGGTAGTAAGAATATCTCCTTCTAAAAATAATTACGATATTACCGGTGGATGCATTGAAGGACTTCTTGCAGTGTAAAATGGCGCCTTGAATCCCATCCTGTTGCTGCAACAGCGAATCATCACGCCGTTTAGAAGACACAAATCCCGGCGGAGCCGCTGCCACCGCCGAAGATGCCGAACGGCTCTTCCCCAAATGCTTGCACACAACTCGAAGCCCTGCCGGCAGATTCCCCTGTTTTTGACTCTTAACCTCAGCATCCCCTTCCGCCGGTGAAGGTTTCTTCTCCGCCGTAGAGGGTGGCGGTGCAGCAGCTTTGCTTGAGTTGAGCTTGTCTCCATACCTACGAGACACTCTAACGTAGAGAGGCTTCACCATTTTCAAATACTTATGCATTACTTCCTTTGAGAAACGTTTCTCATCGGAAGACGAAGGTGACTCATCCGGGTTCTGGGATTGGGGTTTGTTACCTCTGGAACTGTTATCTCTGGTGAACAGAGACTTAATTGGAACCTCTTCCACTTTGAATTTGACAGTGAAAAGCTTTCTCTCTTGCTGCTTTTTCTGTGATTCGGGTTGGTGTGGGTTCGGAGCGGCAGAATCCGACCCGGTTGAGTCCTTGTCCGATATTGACTTGTATTTCTTGAGGCCCAACATAAAAACACGAAATTTGGTGGCAGATTTCAACAATGAAGCGGTGAACTGAGGCTTGGAGTTAGGTTCGGAGAAGGAAGAAGGCTCCACTTGCACTAGCTTTCCCTTGAGGAACACATCGTCAGAAGAAGGAGATAGCGAAAGGTTGGGATCGCTACGATCATTGCTTGAAGGGGAAAGCGTAAACTTAAACTCTCTCTCACCCTCACCATCAGATTCTTCAATATTAATATTATCATCATCATCTTCTTCTTCTTCTTGGCTTTGGTCGGCGTTTGGATTTTCATGAGCATCTTCGGAATCATCGACTTCGACGTCGGGTACAGCAAACTCTAAGTCGAAGAAAGGGCCGTCGCTGTCGCCGTCGTCGTCGTCGTTGTCGGTTTCGGTTGCATTATGATTATGAGCGACGGCGGTGAGGATAGTGGTGGTGGAGTTAAGGGTGGAAGGAGTGGGTGGAGAAGCACCTCTCCAGTATTTGAGGAAGGTAAAAGCTTCCATGGTAGGGAGAGCCAGTATAGTTAGTATAGCAAACTAGCAAAGAAATGATGCGGTTACTTTGCTTTTTAGAGGGAGAGAAAGAGAAATGGAAAGAGAGTTGTATGGTGGGAGAAAAAAAGGGAAGAGAAAAAGGTTTATGTTAGCTTTTCTTAATGGAGTTTGCAATACTGAGCAGAGAGAGATGTAAACAGAAAGAGAGAGAAAGAGAAAGTTTTTATTTAATGTTGTTGTCAGTATGCTTGGTTGCAGAAGAGTCATGTGAGAGGAGTCAGATTAATATGGAGACAGTAGAGAGGGTAGCTTTTATTTCGGATTTCAGAACTCTCACGTACGAGAGGCTATTCTATTCATTATTCAATATTGATTATTCATTTTCTATTATTTGTATGAGTAAAGATATTTCTACTACCAAAATTTTTTATTACTAACTTATCACTTATTTAATCACCATTGAATCAAAGAGATAGAATGTTAAAAAGTTTTTGAAAAAAGATAAAATGTTGATCCAATGGTAATTAAATAGGTAGTGAGTTGGTAGTAGAAGAATTTGGTGGTAAGAATATCTCTGATCTATTTCTATTGTAATATCAAGTATTTAATACCGTGCATGTTTTCTAAACAATTCAGAATGAGATAGGATATTCTAACAATCAAATAATGTTACCATCAATATTACTAACACATCTTAACCGTTGATGTCAATCACCGATTATCATTTTTCAAATCAAATTCATTAATTATTAATTCGCAATAAATGATAACCGTTGATCGACAGAAATCAATGGTTAAAATGTGGTAGTAACATTATTTGGTTGTCACGATATTATCTTATTCAAAATATAATTAAAATGAAATTTAAAATTACCATTTTACAAAATTTAAATTATTTATTTACTTTTAAATTTCTAAAATAATTTATTTAAATGTCGCAACAAACATAAAAATATATTTTTAATTTGATTTATACATAAATAGCCAAAAAATTATGAATAAATAAAATAATATACGACCTTTTTATTACACTAATGATAAGTTTATTTCGTATTTAAAAATGCTATTTTTAATAAAATAAAATACGACCTTTTGAGATTACCAAATTTTTTTTTCTATTTTTAATTATAATTACACGTTTTTATTAAAATAAAAATTTAATAAATATATAATGTATCTCTTCGTTAAATAAAAATTGATAAAATTATAAATTTAGTTATATATATATAGGTTTTATAATTCTCATGTTGTAGGAGAATTGAAATCTTATGTTGTAGAGATAAAAATCATGTGAGACCCCTGTGTTAGAAAAAATTATATGTAGAACCCACGTCAGCACGAAAATCGAAGGGTGTGTACGAAAATCTGAATTCTCATGTTGAATGAGAATTATAAAACCCATATATATATATGAGTTCGCTTTTTCTGCAGTTAATGCATATAAGTAATCTGCAGTAAGCCCAATACGACGTCATTTTGGGACAGAAATAATGACATTTTTATAATTTTAATTTATTTCAGGGTTATAATAGTCTTTATATTTATAATATTTTAATATTTCAATACCAAAATGACGTCATTTTGGGAAATATAGAGATAACTTATTTGTGTGTGACTTATCGTTTCTAAGTTATTTTAAATAACTTTATTTTCATCTACTAAATTATAACCGTACAAAGAAGATCAATGATGATAAAGGAAGAGAGAGAAAACAAGAATCATAATCATTCAAAAAGTAAATCAATTAAGGGGTTTATACTCATTATTTAACATGACTATAAAAAGTTTCCTACACACAACATTTTGTAGGGCCCGCATGTTTTGAAGAAGAAGAAAAAAATCACGGCACGCAAAACGAATCTCTATAACATAACACAATCACTTTTTTTACAACATAACTTTTATAAAACCCATCGATTAATATAAGGAAATAAATAAACAAAATGACGTAATTTTTTGGTGGGTGGAGATAATTATATTTCAAGCTGCATGAGAAATATTTTTCTCTCACACACACATATATATAAAGTGTTTCTCATGCCACTAGAAATAAAGTTATCTTATGCAATCCTAAAATAATATTATTTTAGAATTTAAAATAAAAATAAAAGATATTTATTTTTTATTCAAAACCCTAACACGAAGAAGTTATTCTATGGGCCAGCCCATAAAATGCATAAATGCTTCTTCTCACATGTGAAGGGCAAAATAGAAAAATAAAAGAAAAAATAGGGATAAAATGGTCCAAAAATAAAATTGATTGTGAATGGGACTAGGGAAAAATTACGTGTGCGGGATTATATAATTTTTTTACCATGATCTCTTTTTTCTACCGCCAACTGAATTATCAAAATGATATCATTTTTTCATTGTAGAAGATAACTGAGAAACGTTAATCTCTCTCTATCTCTATCTATATAATCTTTCGCATGTGATGGTCCTTAGACTATTTAGCGATTGGCTACTACTTGTTGCATGATTCATATAAAAAACACGTATAACTAATATTTTTAATAAGTGACATAATTATTTAATAAATAAAGTATTGTACATTTTGTAAGTTTCTAAGGTATAAAATAATTTTTATTTAATATTTTTATTAAGCATTGAAAAGCTTAATAAGAAAATGTTTGTTAGATCGAGAAATATCCGTTCTTTTGGATTGAAGGCCCTATGAATATTAGTCATGGTTATGATTTACCAAAGGGGGCTACCGGATTCGTCGCTGTTGAACCAAGAAAGTACAAATTTAGAATTGGATGCCTCACGGTGAACAGTGAGGACATATCGCCCTTACCCACTCTCATTCAGGGAACCCTGAAGTGTCCAAAGGTTTAATGCCCCACCTAAGGGTAGCATCTATGCTAAACTCACACGGGACATGATATTTCAAAATGTTAATTTTAAAAAATTATTAAATTTTGATATAATAAATAATATTTTTAAGGAAAATACTAACATTATGTAATATGATACAGAATAAATTGATTCATCGATAAACGTATAAACATTTCTTTTATTTTATATTTCCTTTTATGGTAGGGTTCATTAAAATCTATTTGTATATGAAAAATTTTGCTATCATGTTACAAGACATATATATTCCCATATTTTTATATATATAATATAATTTACATTTAATACATAAGAAGAGCATAAAAGTTATATAATTAATCAAACATTAAAATTACATAACATAACTATAAAATAAAAATAATTTTTCATGTTAAATTTTATATCAAAAAAATATTTAATTTATAAATTTATTTTGTATATTTATTTAAAAAATGAAATAAAAGAAAATTTAAATCTCCCTAAATCGCGTGTCGAATGTGTGTGAGAAGATTAACTGTGTGTATGAAAATGTTGATCATGTATCATAGCTTCCGACACGTATTATTTTGAAAAGTAAAGTGTGTCCGTATTTTATAGGTGAGCCTCCCCTATAATAAAATTAAAAATAAAATAAAATAGGAAAGAAAAGGAGAGAGAATGGATAACTCACGTGCCGTGTGTACTGATAGGGTTGGGGTCAGGTGCAAGAATTTTTTTTTCCCGATCAAACTGGGACTTATTTAAAATGTTGCGTGAAATGATGTCTTATTATAAGACTGTACTTAATTGACTGAATAAGACACATCATAACCCCATAAAAAGAACACTTCTTTCATTTATTTTTTCATAAAGTTGACTCGCAACTTTTTAATGTGACCAATCACTAATATACATAAGAAAAAAAAAAAAAAAACTAAGACGTTCATTAAGTGGTGTCATGTGGCGAAAATCCCAACACTCCAAGTGTTGTCATGCTTCCTGAGGTGTTCTAGAGAAATATGATTATTGGCAAAATGATAAAAATGGTAGAAAAGTAAGTTTGATAAGAAAATTAAAAAAAAAAAATTATTTGGTAGGATGAAATATTACCAAAAAAATTAAGTTAGTTTTCAAAATCTATTTGGTAGAAAATAAAAATATTGGTGGGATAATTGGTATAAATTATCAAAGTGGGCATTGTAAATTTTGAAATTGTAAAATAAAAACAGTAAATCAGGGGCAATTTGGACAATATCTTCATACACATTTATTTCTTTCCTAGGCAACTATGAAATACCACTCATGATATGGGTATCAAGCACTTGCTGCAACTTTTCACATGATGTACTTTGTCTGGATATTCAATATTGATGGCATAGTTTTTTTTTAATCTTCTACCAAACACTGTAATCTTCAAATCTTTGTTGAATTTGCCTATCAATTTTTTACGAAAACCGGTACCAAATGCGTCCTAAATTCTAACCTTTCCTATAGTCTCACCACCCTATCTTCTTTGTTCAAAATTTTAGTCTACCTAAATTTATTATTTTCTACTATGATTAGCTGACTATTTTTTTATCTAAATAAATAACCCAAAAATATCCACAAATATTTTTTTTTAATCTAAGGGGGTTAAAATCCACAAAATTTACCTCAAGCTGGACCCCACTCATTGAACAAAAAATAAATAAACGAACAATGGAAGGAAGGGAAAAATAAAGTGAGAGAGATGGAATTGGTCACTTGGGACATGGGGGCAATGTTGGTGAAAGCGATATAGAGTTTTAAAAAGACACATGTAAAACAGTGAAAGAAAGTATATATATACGGGGAAGGATATATTTACCACAAAAAAAGTTTATCACATTTATAATCAATCTAATATCTGTTGATTTCCGTCAATCTAACAGTTATAATTTATTGGGAATTAATAAATAACTAATAAATGCAATCCAATAAATTATAACCGTTAGAAGAGCCGATCCAGTTCAAATACCCACTTCGTGAGTGTCTGGGGAAGGGAATACTCTAGGCAACCTTTCCCCTGCTTTTTGCAGAGAGGCTGATTTGAACCCGCGACCTGACACACCACGGCAAGCAAGCTTACCGCTGAGCCAAGCCGGCCCTTCAAATTATAACCGTTAGATTAACGGAAATCAACGAAGATTAGGTTGGTTGTGAAGGTGATAAAAATTTTTAATGGTAAATATATCCTGCCCCTATATAAATATTTAAAGTGAGATAAAAAGTCCGAGATTGGGTTTTTTTAATCAACTGGGACATTTTTAAAACATTACGTAAAATTGCGTCTTCTTATAAAATTATACTTAATTGGACGATTAAAAGATGTGTTAATTATTCTGTTAATATCATTTTCTTTTCCTTATCATACTGGCACGCAACTTTTAATGTGACTAATCACTATCTTTACATGCAGGAGTAAAATATTGAAACTTCACCCGAATTGTCCTGTGGCGAAAGCCCTACACCCTTCCTTCGATTTCGTTACCCTTGAATATCTTATTTTTACCTATCTAAACACATTAACGAATTTTTGTTGTTGTTGGAAACTGATCATAATTATTTCTTTGAAGCGAATCAGAATCGCTGATATCTCTACGGGCTCGACTCTTTGAGCCGCCTATGAGACCAATCTAGAGTTCGGATGCGAGTCCAAGGATTACGGTACTTATGTCCCTCCCCAGATGGTATTGGTGGGATTTGAACCGAAATCCTCTCTCACCACTCAATCGCATGCTACCACGTGAGCCACCAGGTCACATTAACGAATTTCACCTCAGGTTAAACCCCATTAACTAAAGAAAAGAAAGAAAAATGAATGAAGCAAGTGAGCGAGGTGAAATGGGGGAACATGATCGGTGAAATTGACATAAAGGGTTTAAAAAAAAGGACCCTGATAGGGTGCTATTACATACTGGTCATTTATCAATTTGTTTATTGAATTTTTTCTATTGTATATATGTTGGTCAAATTCTAGTTAAATAGGAGCATCTTTATCAAAAATAAAAAATAAAAAAAAATACTCATTTCATAGATTGATGACGTTTGCCTTAATTATCCAATCAAATACAATTTTACATAACGATTTACTTGTAATTATACATGGAGCTATACTTTAAGTAACATAAAAGGAAAAAAGTAATAACATAAAGGCACTTACCTACATGTTAAGAGATTCCTGCAAAAAAAAAATATTAGGAAAAAATATTTGTCCTTTTGAATGACACAACTTATATCATTTCAATCTCACAAAGAAGTGAGATCCACACCTTTATATTTTTTTTTTCCACATTCTCCCTTCCTTTATCTATCTCTTTCTTCCACTTAAAATGACACAACTTTACATCTTTTAAATGATACACACTTTTCCCAAAATAAAAAAATAAACTATCCCCACTTGATAAACCATTTCCAAAACTACCTCAATTTAGTCAAAAAGCCGCTAAACCCCACCTCCAAATACTTTTCCATATTTCACAACTTATTAAATATATAAATAAAAAAATAGCACGAAAAAAAATAACTGCCGTGGGAACACTTGCTTTGACATTTGGTTACTATTTCAACGCAAACCAGTGCAATCTAAACCGTTGTTTTCAGCAAAACAAAGAAGCCTCATAATCCAACATATGATACCCCACTAGAAGAAAAGGATTTGATTGGATGCTTTTCGATTTGGGGAACTGATGATGAAACCAACGCCATCTTAACAGTAATGATAGGATGGGGTCACCCAAGGAGGTTTCATGTGAATTTCTGTTTGATTCAGTACCAACTAAATCTCTGGACCATCTACCCCATATTTTCAATTTAGTATTTTTCTTCTTATTTGGCATGTTAACATATTACTCTGAAGGTTCCCGGAAAGGGATATATAATGCCACTGTGACATTGGAGAAAGAAAACAAGGAAAAAGTTCAATGCAACTAGAGCCTAGCTGAAGTAATTTCGGATATATGGAGCTAGCTTCTCAATTGCATGTGACTCATTCCTCTCAAAAAGTAATTATTTCGTGGACTGAGCACATTCTGCAGTTCAAAATCCCTTAAAAATATTTCATTGTAATAAAAAAATTATTGATAAACATGATTATATAAACATAAATCATTTAATGAGAAACTACAATTTCTGTAACTCTATAGGTGCATTTGGTTTGCTAAAAAATAATAACTAAATAAGACAACTTATTCTAGGTTTGATTTTTCAAAAAGGGTATACGATAAAATAAAATAAGGGTCGAAGCACATGCAATTCTTTTTTTGTCTCATAGTACAATTTATCTAAAATTCAATAAGCTTGATGTTTGTTTTTTTAAAAGATATAGAGTTCTATCATTTCAAGTGAGAGAAATAGATACACAATAAAAATCATAGAGGGAGTAAAGTGAGAGTTTTTTTAATTTAAATTTTAAATAAAAAAAATACTAATTTTAACTAAATGACTATCCTTTGAATGAAGGGGTGTGGACAAATATTCTTCCTAATTCAATAATATCCTTTGTTTTTTTATGATCCTGGCATATTTTAGAGCCCCCTCTCTTCCATTGCAACCATGCTCCGCCACTCCTGATTTCACTCTCCTCCTTCCACCACCAATCTCTTCCAGAACCACAGCTCCTACCTCCATCTTTGGCGAAGCATCCAAGTTCAAATCCCTCACCATGCAACTCTCTAATGACCGAGTAGTAATATTCGCCAAACACGCTCTTTGCCTCCTCCAAAATAGAACCCTGGTCGTTACTAGCTACAATCCTCAACCCCTCCTCCTTCTTTTTCTCCTCCACTATCCATCCACACGTTGCTCAGTCTGATATGGTCGAGAATCACAGGCGGATCATGTTGATGGTGGAAGTACTTGATGGTATGAATGGTGATACTAAGTTCATCAAATAATATATCATTACACCATAATTAATTTAATCTGGATCATCGTCAACTTATATTGGTATAAGAATAATAAATTTTATATCAATTTTTAACAGTTAATTTATGTGAATCTAACTGTTATAATTTATTGGATCACATTTATTAATTAATTATTAATTCATAAAAAGTTATAACCATTAGATTCACGAAAATCAACGATTAAATTTGGTATAAGACTTATTATTTCTTTTTAAATAAACTACATGTATCCTCCACGGAAGCAATGCTATTCTGGACAAGTCTAGGATTCGTCCCAAAGATGGTATTTGGGAGGATCGAACATATGCTTTCACCCTCGCCTGCTCAACTTCCATATGCCAACTGAGCTATCATAATTTCGTTATTATTTTGAAATCGATATAAGTTGATCATATCTTATATATAAAATTTAATTAATTAAATAATTTAAATTAGTATAAGTTACACTCTTAATTTTGGGAGGAATATCTTGATTCCAATGTAAGACTTAAAAGTCTTACTCCCCATCTTAAACATTGATTTTCGTCCATCTAACGACTATAATTTATTGAATTATATTAAATAATTAATTTTAAATTTTAATTAAATGACAATCATTAGAGGGTCAGAAATCAACAGCCAATGGAGATCAAACTTTCAACTCTTACACCAAAATCAAAAGATGTCTCCCCTTTAATCTTAGTTGTTAGTTCGATCTATTTATATTTAAATGCTTTAATTTATACGATATATAAAAGGTTAGATATAAGTGAATCAATGACTAGAATTAATTGAAAGACTTTCTTATCACCTTGTAAGTTGATCCTAGTCCTACTCCCATTTCAATATATAATATGATAATAAAAATCAATAAACATAATTATTAACAAAAAAAATTATTTCTTCATTAAATCTGAATTCAAGATTATTTTTTTAACTCTTTTCCCTAATTGGATATTTAGATGCATCACGTCTCGTAATTTTTTTTTACTTGGGTTCAAAGTTTGTGATTTTAATAGGGTTTTGAAATGTTTGTTCTCTGCATTTGGTGCTTAACTTTTTCTTTCTCTTTGTCCACAATGTTTATTTCTTCCGAAAGAACTTGAGCACGTTTATCTTTTTCGTTTTGGTCATATCAGCGATCCTCTCATATACAAGTTGGACGTGGGGCCAAGAATTCCTCTAGTTTGGGTTAGACACTGTAAAGATTGAGTCCAGATTTGAGGAGCTAGAGTTGGGGTTGTTCCTTTCCAGCTTTCATTGTGTCGGTTCATGTGTTTGCTCATTGATCGTACCTCTATTCTTTAAGTTTTAAGATATTTGATTTTTCATTCCACTATTACCCTTCATGTCTCTCTGTGCTTTTGTTGTGCAATATTAATACCCTTTGTTTAGCTCGTATCAAACTATCAATTGAAGGGATCGTGGGGTTCACATATCTTCATTCAATTCAGTAATTTGCATGTGCACGATTAATTGGCGATTGTGTTTCTGGGATTGACTTGCGGCTTTTTGCTCTTATCTCCTCATCATATAATAACTAATAAAAATAATGGTTCCCCCTCTGATTCGGACCACTATTATTTCAAGGATCTAAGCATTTGGGAATGTCCTGTCTCTCTCTCTGATTCGGCTTTCAAGAAAAGAATCTTCCACATCCGTGACTTCATCTTGGCCAAAAGAGACTAGTCTAATCGATGCTGTGAATGTACTACAATCATGGGTCATTGGCAATAAGCTAATTGCCAGCAAAGCTTACTATTACTTCAGACCAGTGTTTTAAAACCCGGCTCGGACCAGCTGGGTTGACCCGGGACTCAGTAACCCGATTGGTTCCCCGGTCTGAGTGGGTAGTTGAACCGCTTCTGCAGTCAACCTGGATTGGACCGGTTGACCCGGCCGAAACCCGGCGACCCGGTTGACCCGGGTTAGACCGTTTATTCCTTTTTTTTTTGGTAAATTTTTTTGTTGTTGATAAGAACTCTTGAATTAAATCATATTCATATTTTATGATGAATATGATTAAAAGTAAGGTGAAAATAATAAGGTATTTTAGATTAGTGCAGTTCGTTTATGTAATTTAGTTGCATCTTATAATGATCTCATGAAGTTAAGTGGTGATAAACACTGATGGTCTCATGATCTCATATCAATAATGGACACTTTTTTCTTAGTGTATATTTCATGCATACTATTTGTTATCATGATTTAATTTATTCGTATCATGTCAAGCACAAAAGGTGCGTTTAACTTATATTGCAGTTTGCTTACCAAAAAAAATTTATATTGCAGTTTTAATCCAATATTATGATATGGTCTAGAGCTAGAAGCTTAGAAGTATATAATATTTGCTATCATTGAAAATCAAATTATTTTTTGAAGCTCATTGATAATTTTTTTATGTGACTTTTTTATTAATATAAGTAGTATTTTTATATTTTTAATATGTGAACAGTAAATCCAATTGAACCCGGTCGAACCAATGACCCAGTACCTCGACCGGTTCGATGACCGGTCCGAGTTTTAAAACACTGCTTCAGACAACCGAAGCCTTTTGTCCATTGGAAACAAGTTGTGTGGAACCTGGCAATCCCACCGAAGATGAGCTTTATTTTTTGGCTAGCCGTTAACAATAGACTGCTAACACTCGACAAGGTTCCCTATTTAAATATAGGCCAAACCTGTTATCTTTCCAAAACTGAAATAAAGACAAATGCCCACTTATTATTCACTTGCCCCATTGTCTTACGGGTCTGGTCTATTATTAGAGATTGGAGTCTCTTTCCAAAGAGAAACATTTCCCTTCAAGGCACAATCAACAAGCTTATTCACTGCAGAGCCGTCTCGGGTACAATTGGCAAGCAAAGATGCTTATTCTTAGCTGCCACAGTTTACTGTATTTGGCTCAGCATAAACATTGTTCTTTTTGATCATGGGTCCTTTTTCGTAAATGATGTTATTGACAAGATTAAATTTCTTGTGTATAGACACTCACATCTAACCCACTTGTATTAGGCATATGCGCTTAGTGGTCTAGCTCTAGCTTGGTTTTTGCACTAGGAGCATTTGTTGACCACTATTCCCGATTTTGCGGGATATACCCCAGCTATATTGTATCTCTTTGGGTCTAATTTATATATTTACATTTTTCCCAAAAATAAAAATAAAAATAATGGTTCCTACATGCAAAATGTACTGCGATTTATATTTGAAAATGAAACCATAGCTGTACCCAAAAAAAAAAAAATGAAACCATAGTACAATTGCCCTTTAATGCAAAATGGCGCATGTTTATGAGATGGCAAAATTGTAGAGGCTAGTAGTTAGGACTTTTTTCTACAACCACCTCAATTCACTGATTCAGTCGAGTTCCTTTCATTATTATTATTATTTTTTTAATATTTCAATTGATTCGTTATTTTACAATTAATCTGATTCGGGGCAGGTACAAGGTTAAGATTTTAAACTCTTCGCAAAGTGACACCGAGAAAATTCAAAGATGCTCTCACCCCACCTTTTCGTTTTCAATTTGCGATTCATAATCAATTAAAAGAATTTCAATTCCAATTCATTTTCATTCAATTTATCGCTTGCAGAAATTCCAATTCAATTGGTTACTTTCAGTACATTTCCATTTTTATTCATCATTTTTAGCACGTTTTCATTCAATTTATTGCTTTCCTTTTACTTGCTTTCACTTATATTTCAGCATCATTTTTTATAATTTTAATTTCTGTTCTCTATTGCTTTTTTCATTGAGCATTCTTTACATGTTTTCATTTACTTTTTTTTTTTTTGTAATGGGGAGGGGCATAGCCCCTAGTCCCCTACATCTTTTAATTCTAGCTCTTTATTATTTTTCTTTCACTGGGCATTCTTTACATGCTTTCATTGCCTCTCACTTTAACTCTTTTATTTGCTTCTTTATTTTGGTCTTCATTTCTTATATATGTGATTTGAGTTGTCCAATTACTGAATAATTGAGATAAAGTGATTCCCTTCTCTGAATTAAGATTCTGAATCAAATAGTCAAAAAAATTGAAGGAAAAAAAAACTTCCAATTAACACTAATAATCAATAATGGATGAAAAGTAACAAAAAAAAGAAACCGACAAAATGTAACAAAATTCTGTCTCCTTTTTCTCTCACAAGTCATTTTACAATCTATATTTGTTCCATTTAACATTTTTTATTTTATTTTCAAAACTTCATTGGGATTTGATTGTTGCAGATGGTTAACATGTTAAAAATGACTGATTGATAGTGATATACTCTTAAAAAATTATTTACCAAAATAATTAAAAAAAACAAATTATATCATGTCCATAAATAGTTTTAAATTAAATTATTTCAATTTTTTTTTAAAGTATATCATTTTGGTCCATCAGTCCCATAAATATAAATGGGAGCACTACCAAGTGCCAAGTATTAAAATGTTGGAAGCATTACCCTATTCACATTGTAGTTGATAAAAAGGATAAAGAATTTTTACAGTAAAATTTGGGTCAGAACTCAGAAGCGAATACAATAAGGAAGAAAACTGGATTTTTTCTGTTTCCATCAAAAACTTCCAGAAAATTGTTTTATTCGTCAGTATATGTTGTATCGCGGTCCGATAAGATCAGCAAGATCGAAGGTGTCAACATTGAATCGCTAGCTGAAGCTATAACACTGAATCATAGAGTCATACCAAAATTTTATCTATTATACATAACAGCATCTTTAATCATCGTCATGATAATAATGCCGATAAATAATGCCTCTTTCTTCTTTGATTGACCTACGACCAAACTGTGAACACAACATCCTGAAAATCAAGTTTCTCAACCACCACCTCTTATCACGATCCAAAGAACTCATGAAGTGAAGAAAATGAGTGTATGTATTGATTGTCAATAATACAGAGATATATATACAAAGAGAAGGCAACTCTCAGTTAAGAGAAAACAAACTAACTAATCACTAACAACTTTCCGGAAAAGAAGGAACTGATCTAACTAATATGAAACTAACTCTAACTAATAACAGAAGTTCAGCTAACAGATAAATAAACACATGTTGCATCTGTATCACTCTCTTCAGCCCTCCTCAAGGTGGGAGATGTGCATCAAACAGCCCCAACTTGCCAATTAAATCCTTGAACAGTCGTGGAGCCAATGGTTTAGTGAATGAATCAGCTAGTTGCTCAGAACTGGAAACAGGTAGCAAGTGAATGAACCCACTATTAATTTTCTCTCGAACAATATGGCAGTCTATCTCTATATGCTTTGACCTCTCATGAAAGCGTGGATTATGGGCTAGGTGTATAGCAGATCGATTATCACAAAACACTGCCATTGGTTGCATTAATTGGACTCCTAAATCATTGAGAAGATACTTGAGCCACTGCAATTCACATGTTAAACTTGCTAGTGCTTTATACTCAGCTTCAGAAGACGAACGAGATACTGTGTTTTGTTTCTTTGATCGCCATCCAATCAAGGAAGATCCAAAGAATAAGCAATATCCAGTGATCGAACGTCTTGTGTCTGGACAAGTTGCCCAGTCCGAATCCGCAAATGCACTGACTTTGGATTCGTTTTTAGCTGCAAACAAAAGCCCTTTACCTGGGGTTCCTTTGAGATATTTCAAAACTCGAGTTGCTGCCTGCATGTGAAGATCCGTGGGGTTCCCAACATGCTAACTCAGTTGTTGAACAGCATAGCTAATGTCAGGCCTTGTTGTTGTTAGATACAGCAACCTTCCAACCATCCTTCTATAGCTGCTAGGATCTGAGCAAGGTTGACCTTTATCTTTTTCTAACTTTGTACCAAGTTCCAGTGGAGTAGAACATGGCTTAGATCCTAAGAACCCTCCATCAGCAACTATTTCAAGTGCATATTTTCTTTGATTAACAATAATCCCATTTGAGGAACGAATTATTTCTAACCCAAGAAAATAATGGAGTGCACCTAAATCTTTGATACGAAACTGATCATCAAGAAACTGTTTAACATATTTGATTTCCCCCTCATCATTCCCAGCTAATACTATGTCATCAACATAGATGAGGAGAGCTGTGAATGAATCATTCTTCGATTTGATGAGAAGAGAGTGATCTGCTTCAGATTGAGAGTAGCCAGTGGATCTCAAGGCAGAAGTAAGCTTGGAGTACCATTGTCTACTAGCTTGTTTCAAACCATACAAGGATTTTTGCAATCGACAAACTTGATTAGGCTTCGAACATGTGATTCCAGGAGGCAACTCCATTTACACCTCTTCATGCAAATCACCATGAAGAAACACATTATTTACATCCAGTTGCTCCAGTATCCAACCATTTGTGGCAGCAACGGCTAGAAGGGATCGAATGGTAGTGATTTTGGCCACTGGAGAAAATGTGTCTAAGAAGTCAACACCTTCAAGTTGGGTGTATCCCTTTGCAACCAAACGAGCTTTATAACGCTCAACATGTCCATTAGCATGGTATTTTACTTTGAAAATCCATTTGCACCCAATTGGTTTCTTGCCAGGAGGAAGATCAATGAGTTCCCAAGTATGGTTTTGTTCAAGAGCAGAAACTTCTGTATTCATAGCATCACGCCAACATTGATCTTTGACAGCATCAGAATAAGACCGTGGCTCAGCTATTGTTTGAAGATTGAAACATAAGGTTTGGTAAGGAAGAGAACATCCGTCATAAGATAAAACAGATGAAAGAGGGTATGCGGCTGAGGATGTAAGGGAACAATGGAAGTCTTGTAGATAAAGAGGAGGTTTTCTGGTACGGGTGGAGTGGCGAGAAGTATGTGTGGTAGTAGGTAGGGAAGGTACAGAGAGAGGGCTTTCATTGGGAAGTGGATCAGGAATTGGAGGAGAGAAAGTGGTTATGATGTCTGATAAAGGCAAGTCACGGGTAGGAACTGTGGGAGTGGTTTGAGGGTGGGAAAAGTCATCTATCAAGGGTGTAGGGAAACTAGGCATGACTTGACTATAGTCACTTTGCACATCACTGTCGTGAGAGGAAAATGGGAAGCATTGTTCATGAAAGACCACATTTAGAGAAATAGAGATCTCATGTGAATGAAGATCATATAGTACATATCCCTTGGTCCCTTCTTTGTACCCGAGAAACATGCACTTTCTAGCTCTTGAACTAAACTTGTTTCTGCTAGAAGATAAGGTGCTGGCAAAACATAAGCAACCAAATACTCTTAGGTGGATTAATACTGGAGGAGCATTATAAAGAAGCTCATATGGAGTGCTGTTCTGTAATAAAGGGCTACTCAGTCGATTGATCAAGTGCACAACATGTAGAATGGAAAATGACCAAAATTTCAATGGCAATTTGGCTTGAAACATCAAAGCACGAGCTATGCTAAGGAAATGTTGGTGTTTCCTCTCTACTACACCATTTTGCTGAGGACATTCCACACAAGAAGTTTGATGGATAATTCCTTGATTAGCATAAAAGTCTTTCATATAGAATTCTTGTCCATTATCACTCCTTATTGTCTTAATGGAAACATCAAACTGAGTTTTAACCAGTGTAACAAAATTCTGTAGATGCTTTCTGGTTTCCCCTTTATTTTGCATTAAGAACACCCAAGTATATTTGGAGTAGTCATCAACAACAGTCAGAAAATATCTATGTCCAGTAAGAGAGGGAACAAAAAATGGTCCCCAAATGTCTACATGAATGAGTTCAAATGCTTTGGAAGCTCTAGTGATACTCACACTATATGGCAGTTTTCTTTGTCTTGTCATATGACATATATCACAGGAAGTACAACTCTTATTACATTTCATAAAAGGAAATTTATTACACATTGCTCTCAATGCAGAGTCTGAGGCATGCCCAAATCGCAAATGCCACAATGTAGAGGCATCATTGAGTGTGTTATTGACATATTTGCTATCAGTAAGAATAGCATCAGAACTGGAAGCTTCTCCTAATTTCCTGTTATTGTGTGTGTCCAATTGAAACAGTCCATTGCATAGCCTAGCTAAACCAATCACTTGCTGTGACTTGATCTGTTTAATGCAACAAACAGTGTCACGGAAAGTAAGTTCACAATCAAGTGATTTAACTAGCTTTGCGACTGAGATGAGATTAACACAAAAATCAGGAACAAACAAGACATCAGGCAAATGCATGTTCTGTAATATTTCAACAGATCCAGATTGATGAGCTAAAATCTTTGAACCATCAGGTAGAATGATTGAAACTGGACTGATGTTATGCAAGGAAGTGAAATGAGACAAATTACAAGATATATGATCCGTTGCTCCAGTATCAAGGATCCAATGGAAATTTGTTTTACCAGAATTCTGAGTGCCAGTAGGTGTAGCAAGGGCTGTGGTGGATGCTGTGTGGATCATGTTCACAGTATGGTTACTCTCTTCTTCTCCATTGTGAACTTTTGTTTGCTGCAGCATATTCAATATATTTTGGTACTGTTGTTGAGTCATAAACATAGCATCTTGTGACTCATTTCGTTCAGCTCTTTCATCATTAAGGACTGCATTAGCAGAAGCATTTCTAGGCTTCGATTTGAACCCCGGTGGATATCCATGCTTCATATAGCATGTATCCACTGTATGGTTGGTTCTTCCACAGTGTGTGCACAACTTATTTCCACGTGGTTTTGCACCTCTATCCTTGCTGAAGTTGCCATTTCTACAACGTTGATCCACAGAATATGCTTTTGGTTCCATGGCTAAAGCTTCATGAACCTCAGAATTAAGTTGACGTTCTTGTTGTGTAACAAGTGAAAACGCCTTGTTCATGTTGGATAATGGTTGAATAAGCATGATCTGTGAACGAACATGCAAAAACTGATCATTTAAGCCTTTGATAAACCTGATTACTTGATCACGTTCTTGTCCAGCTCGTATTTCATCAAGAGCTCCACAGTGGCATCTTGGCAAAGGATTGAGATTATCCAATTCATCACAGTGTCTTCATTTCTGTATAGTAATCAGAAACATTTCTTTCTCCTTGATGTAGACGCTGAATTTCCTCTTGAAGATCAGCAACTCTAAACACATCAGACTGGGAGAATCGTTCAGAAAGGTCACGCCACACATCAGCAGCATGCTCAATCCACAATATCGACTTCGAGATTGACTCTTCTATGGAACGATGGATCTAGGACAATACCATCGTATTGCATCGTTCCCAAGATGAAAACAGAGGATCCTGGTTATCGGGAGAAGGAAAACTTCCATCCACGAAACACAGCTTATTTTTCGAAAGCAAAGCCATTTTCATGGCACGCAACCATGTATGGAAGTTGCGTCCATTCAAAGGAGGAGATACAAGAGCCAAGGAAGGATTTTCACTCGGATGAAGGTACAATGAGTTCGCTGGACTCAGTAAATGATCTGGAAGGGTGCTCTAGTTCGCCATTAGAGAAGAATGAAGTTCAAAGAGAAAGAATGAAGTTTGAGAGATTGCGATACCAGAGCTCTGGAGCTCTGATACCATATCACGATCCAAAGAACTCATGAAGTAAAGAAAATGAGTGTATGTATTGATTCTCAATAATACAGAGATATATATATACAAAGAGAAGGCAACTCTCAGTTAAGAGAAAACAAACAAACTAATCACTAACAACTTTCCGGAAAAGAAGGAACTGATCTAACTAATATGAAACTAACTCTAACTAATAACAGAAGTTCAGCTAAGATAAATAAACACATGTTGCATCTGTATCACTCTCTTCACCTCTTTTGCCAAAAGAGTCCTCAAAATCTTTTCCCTATTCTCCACAGATGGTAATGCCACCATAATTATAGTAAGTACAAGTGATCAAAATATGCCATCAGTGCCACATAGTTCTTGAAGCGATTCTTTGGTCTCATATAACGCAACGATATCGGAGAGTGTTACACCAATCTCGTTTGCTGGTATTACCTCAGGCCTTGTTCGTTTCTCAAACTCATTATCGGGAGGAACTTCCTGCAAGAAAATATTTGAAGTTAAATAAATTTATAAGACAAAAAGGGAAAGTCAACACAACAGAATGTTACTTCTTGAACTTCTAATTTTAATGTATCTCTTCCACCTTCCCCTCCTGGAATATACCCAATGCATGGGACAAACTGTTTCACTAACAATAAAGTAAAGTGCATCAAGACCACGTCAATAATTTTATTATTATATTTTTAATTTATTAATTTAAAATACACGATAATTAAATTTTTATTTTAAAAAACAATTATCATATTAGTGGGGTGTGGTGTAGGCAGTGATATCTGCATAGCATAGAAAGCAAATGAATATATATATATATAGTAAGATGGGAAATGGACAATCTCATTTGAACTTATAGCTGGACCACTATGTAGAAAATGCATATCCACTTCTTATGCCATTCTTCTGACAGTTGCAATAGAAAAGGAAGAAGCAAATAAATTATGTGATGGAAATTTAAATATAGGCTTCAAGCCTCAAGTTCACACTTGACGCTGGAGAGCTATTATTATTCGCACTTGAACTTAAAGCGCTATGATTACTTAAAGTAGAAGTAAAACCACAATTTTTACAAGAATAGTGTAATTTTCCTTTAAAAGCACGAACTCGACAAAGACCAATTGCACATGGCATTCTTTCAGTTGATCTTCAAATGCCCCAAAAACACAGCCTTTGCTGTCATTAGTCTAAAACAAAAGAGAAGAAATGTAGAAGTTTAGGCTTTATTTTACCAAAAATCGAAAAAAAATAACAAGTAAATGAATATGTCAAGATTTACTTATTTTTAAAGGACAATAACAGAAACGTCGACTGGGATTTTTGGGTGTGTGTGTGTGAAGTTTTGAATATTAACTCACCCTTGCCACAAGGACAACAAGCAGCCATAAACTACAAAAGGACAACCATGAACTTAAATTCATACCAATTAAGCATAAAAGTCAAACAGAAGCAATCCAAATGATTCAAACAAACTCTATTAGTATACTACAATAAATTTTGTATATAGACGTATGTCTATATACAAAAAAAAAATGACGTATGTCCTTATCATGCTGCAAAAGTTGGAAGATATTTTGTTGGTCGGCTTTGAATATTGGCTGACGTGATTCTGGCTTCATCTTTTTCTTTTTTTCTTTTATTAGCGTTTTCTGACTAGATCAAAAATCTGGCGGGTCAGAGACAAATTAATGTCTTTTCCCACCATACAAAATATGGGAAAAGCAAACGTTATCTTACATGAAATTTTTGTTTCCTCTTACTTTTATCATATTGTTTTCGTGCAAGCTTTTTTTTTTTTTTTTTTTTTTTTAATATTTGGTAGGTTCTACAAAAATATATCTCTATAATATGATGTATCAATTTTCATATTACATGACATTAACAAACCCTAAAAATATTAAGTACCTTCTATTAGGATTTCAATGATCAAGATATACATTAATGAGATTTTTTTTAGGTGGTGTTTGGTTGGTTAGGTTTTTGGAGGATATCTATCTTTCTCAAGTATGGCTTTTAGAAATACCATGTTTGTTTCAACATATTTTCTCCAAAAACCCATCTATCCAGGAAGTATGGATTTATGAGAAACATAGATATCCTCACTGTTCAAAAACCCAATTTGAAGGTGGGATTTTCAGAAAACCGGTTATCTCACTTTTAATGCAATGTTGATTTCATAAAACTATCTAATTTTCCCAGTAAAGTTTTCCCCCTCCAAACAACTTTTTTTTTACATTTTTTACCTATTTCACTTTATCCAACTTTCCAATCATTTCTCTATCTATTACATTTCTCTACTATTCTAAAAAAATTTCCCATACCAAACGCCCCCTTAGTATTTTCTTACGTCACCACCGTTGATTCATATCTCCATAATGGCAATATTCTCACATTACCCCATATTTCATAGAACATACGCATTTCGGTATATGTTATTTTGTGTTTCGTATTAGGGAAAAAAAAAGACTATCGTTTTAAAGGACATAAGTTGTCCTTTTAGATGATTTACATAAAATATCGGTCATACTTTGTATTAGTGTAAAGTGAAAAAAAATATAACTTTTTAGAATTACAAAATAAGTCATTAAAAGAATGCAACTTATATCCTTTTGAATGACACATACTAAACCCTTCGTATTATGTTTGTTCGCGATTAATTCAATTAATCTTACGATAATAGAAACTATCTTGTTATTCATTGTAAAAAAATAGGGTTAAGTATGTGTCATTTTAAGAGAGAGAAAGAGATTGATAAAGGAGGAGAAAGAGTTGACAAAAAAATAAAGATGCAAGTCTCACTTCCTTGTGAGAGTGAAAGGATATAAGTTGTGTCATTTAAAATGATAAACACTTTTCCCAAAAAAAAATATTACATGAATTGTTAAGTTTATAGAAAGGAGGAACCAAAAAATTCATGTGAAGCAAACCAGATCAAACATATAAAAGATGAAAGGTTATTAGCTAAAGGCATCGTATTAAAATTTAATTAACTTTACATGACCATCAATTAAAAATTACAAATTCAAGGTAAGGATGACATATCCACATGCACCATTTAGGATCTTCTCATTTTAATAAAAAAGATATACAATATTTTCGTTAGAAAGACACATTTCTTACAACAGGTGAATAAAGAGTGCTAAATGCAGCACAATCCGTATTGGTAAAACGTGTAAAGGGCTTAGGCTCCTGCCTCCGAACCCAGTAAAACAAGCAATTCATGATCAACTGAATTATTAGCGACGTCTATTGGTTACCAAGTCTGGGTTGCATTCCTCATCATGGCTACAAACTCATCATAGTTAATTCTTCCGTCCTGCAAGAAATTTGGAAATTAACATATGTATGCAATGGGTAATTAAACAAGGATATATATAATCGCCTATAACTTCTTCACCCTAGGAAAACTACCAATGAGAACAAGGATGTGACCCGTGACACAGAGAAAATAAAAATAAAAATCAGCATACATTGTCTGTATCAACTTCGGCAATGATCTCCTTTATTGTTTTCTCATCACCCATATTATACTTTCTAAGGGCAGTTTCCAACTCTTCCATTGTTATGTACCTATGAAAACACAAGCAAGAAAATGAAACCAACATATGATTCCACATCTAAAGTGGTAGCCCTGTTAAACTAAAAATTATGAATGAAAAATAAAAAAAGATCAGGATATTCTATGTTACTCGCTAACATGAGAAGGTCATGTTCATGTTATGAGAAAGATAGACACAAAAGCAATTAGAGTAGAATCCACCATTATTTATGTAGGGTTCATTTATTTTAATTTTGTGTCTTTCTCTCTCTCTCATAGCATGCCCCTGTCATGTTAGTAAATAATGAGAGGATTCTGATCTGAAAAAAGAGATTACCCGCTTTTATCCTTGTCAAAATATTCAAAAGCTTTATATAGGTGGTCCTCTTTTTCCATTCTATTCATGTGCATGGTAGCTGTTACAAACTCAATATAATCAATGGTTCCATTTCCGTCTACATCAGCCTGAGAACCAGATAATTATGTTATAAACTTATAATAGTGTAGAAAAACCAAAATTGAAATCAAGAGAAGTGTTAAACTTGTAATCACAATGATCATCTAAATGTACCACCAAGCTAGGGTGTAATCAAACAAAACAAAAGATTTTCTTACCGCTTCCATCAACTGCCTTACTTCAGACTCAGAGATCTTAGTACCCAGTTTGGGGAGGCCAGCTTTCAACTCTTCAAGAGTGATTGTTCCACTATTATCTGTGTCCATGGATTTGAACATTTCCTTCAAGCCAATGATTTCTTCTTCAGAAAGATTTTCAGCAATAACCTGTAACAAATAAAAGAATTTTTATATATAATCTTTTGATCTACTCCATTTATGAATTCCTTCTCCCTATTTATTTACTTATTTTTTCATTTATTCGGATTTTTCGATTAATATACAACATTTTCAATCCTCAAGGTTTTACAATGATAATTCTAGATATTTTATCAAAAGCTAGTCATGATCAGAATTCGGAACAATAAATTGATGATGAAAGATTATTTACCTTCAGAGCTACTTTCTTTAGCTTGTTCATTGCCCTGAATTGTTTCATTCTAGTTAAAACAGCAATATCAAGAGGCTTATCTGATGCTCCATCTTCTCTCATCCAAGGATGATCTGGACGATAATGATAACATTTTATAATGACTGATTGACTCAAATAAGCAAATTGCCAAGATAGTTACAGCTCAAATTCTCCATGCCAAAGAAAAGTGAGAAGAGAAGAGAAGAGAAAGCATGCAATTATATGCATGCATGAATATGTATAATAAACATATTACCATTATCATGTTCCTTGAGCAAGCTAATCAACCAAGTAGCATAACCCAATCATAAGAATACAAAATTAAAAAACAAAAGACCAGCAGTCACTTTCAAAGCAAAAAGTTAATCACAAAATAAACTCATGGGTACTACTCTTAAGATAAAATCGAAAATGCAATAAGTTAAAAGTTATCTTGTAAGTATTTGTGGTGAGCAACAACAAAACAAGAGCACATTATACATGAGGCAGAGACAAAACCTAAAGTTGAGTAATTTGCAGAAACAATGCTTTTGTTCAGGAAATAGTAACACATCTTCCATGACTTCTACAATAAAGAAGAGATGGCAGACATCATATCCTGACCTACCTCTTCTTTTTATTGGGAGGAGGGATCGAAGTTGTAGAAATATATTTAGCCGTGAAAATAAAATTCCATTCTCCTTTTAATCCTATTGAGTTCTTTAAAAAAAATGGATCAATCGAGTGAGTAGTGACTGCTTCTTTCAAAATTAATATCCTATTTTTTGCCTGTTATTACAGCCTCTCTGTCACTTTGTTACCCATCCTACAGATCAGATCTCTCGAAGATATGGTAAGAGATTTATTTTGTAAACAATGCCTGGCCGATTCTTAAGAGTCTGACATGATTTTTTTAGAAAAAAAAAAAAAAATAGAAAGCACACTTTTGACATAAAACAAATTAATTTGCGTTTACAAGAAGAGTTAAACTTACCAAGGACTTCAACTGCTGAAAGTCGTTCATTAGGGTCAGCTCGTAACATCTTCCTGACCAGATCTTTAGCACTACTCGATATCGAAGGCCAAGGATTTGATGCAAAATCAACACATCCAAGAAGAATAGCATCAAAGATACCCTTTTCATTTTCTTCATATAAAGGATAAGAAAAAAGTATGAGAAAGATCGCAAAGGTATACTAGTATGTTGTCAAGGTAAGGTATAAAATAATGGATGGACAATCAAAAAAAAAAAAAATCCATATTAAAGCACATCTGAATTAAATGAAGCTCAAAATCAAGCATAAAGCTGAACACCTAAACAAATCTTGAACCATTTAACATCCATCCTAAATGCATACGTTCAAACCAACCGCCTAAGCTGTTGGGTGAAGCTACATTAATGGTTTTTATATATCTCAACACGCCCCCTCACACGAGAGCCCACACTGGGCTTGAATGGTGGACAATGCACAGGCCCACATACCTGTGCGTGCGAAGAAAGAAATTCCATTAGAAAGAAAGTGGGAGGTGGCGATCGAACCCGGGACACGAGGCTCTGATTACTGTTGAATAAACTTTAAATGTTTTGTTAGTTTTATATTTAATAGTCTTAATTAAGGAGTCATGTGTTTAGGTAAGTGAAAGGCCAAGAGTTGTGAGAAAGTGAAAGGCCAAGAGTTGTGAGAAAGTGAAAGGCCAAGAGTTAGAGAGGCCAAGAGTTGGAAGTTTAGTTTTGTGGTTTATGGCTAATTTAATGTTTTGGGTCATGAAAAGGCAATCTAGTGCCTATATAAACTAATCCATATTGTAAGCAACATATCACAAGAAAAAGAGAAATACAAGTTTTGTCTTCTCCACAAGAAAATAGTTGTTTTTATTTTAAGTTCTACATTATAGTGATACCACAAATTGGTATCAAAGCTATGGAGAGGGGGAGTGATATGGCACTACTTAAGTTGACGAAGGAGAACTACGAGAATTGGAGCATCCAGATGAAGGCTCTTCTCGGATCCCAGGACGCTTGGGAGAATGTTCAAGCAGGTTTTGTAGAACCACAGGACACTGGAGGCCATTCGGCGGCTCAAACCAAAGCGTTGAAAGAGACGCGTGCAAAAGACAAGCTGGCGTTATTCATGCTCTTCCGAGCTGTAGACGAATCCGGGTTCGAGAAGATAGCAAATTGTGAGACCTCAAAGGCAGCCTGGGACATCTTAGCAAATGTCTATAGAGGAGCTAACCGGGTTAAACAAGTCCGGCTTCAAACCCTTCGTGCCGAGTTGGAGGGAATGAAGATGAAGGACACGGAAGGAGTATCCGGGTTCGTTGCCCGGGTTCAAGGAATTGTGAACCAGTTAAAACGGAATGGAGAAGATATATGATAGGAATTCCGATCAGCCAAAACAAGAACAGACAAGAATAACACTGAGTAATTCTTCTATTATGGATTCAAACCAGTAAAATTCAACAAGAATTCATAAAACAAATCTGGCTACAAGCTATAGTGCTGCTATAGCTCAGATGATGAAGAAAGAAAATAAAATGTTTAACAGAAATTAGTTAGAATGATGATTCAGGGTCCTTTGAGACACCCTGCTATCTCCCATATGCATAAGCATTCCCCAATGACCTCCCCAGGTGTCCTCCCCCTCGTTCACACCTCCTCTTTATCCCCTCCAAGAGCTGCATGCGTAACAAACTTTTGTAACAAACCATGTGACTCAGCATGACCCAAGCAAAGTGACAACTCAGCATCACTAACAGCCTTCTTGGGCCCTTTACCTCTGTTTCTGTTTCTGGAATAAACTTTGCCATATTGGGCCTTATGAATTAGAGCCCTATCAATACTTCCCCCCAACGAAAGCACCTTGTCCTCAAGGTGAAAGTCAGGAAACTGACTCTGTAAATCATTAAAGTCTTCCCATGAATTCTCAAAAGAAGGAAGACCAAGCCACTGAATAAGCACTTGCAGTTGTCCTTGATGACCACGGCGCCATTGCAACACCCTTTCGGGTTCTACAAGCAATTCCCATTCATCAGAAAGACCAGGGGGCAACGGCTGAGCATTGACAACCGGTTGTGCAGCCTTTTTGAGCAACGACACATGGAATACTGGGTGGACTTTGCTAGAATGAGGAAGAGCTAACCTATAAGCCGATGCTCCCACCTTAGCTATAACCTCATATGGCCCATAATAGCGGGGGCTGAGTTTTTCATTGATTTTTGCAGCCAAGGATTTCAGCCGATATGGTTGCAAACGCAGGTAAACTGAATTTCCCACCTCAAACTGAACTTCACGCCTTTTTTTATCAGCCTGCGTTTTCATAACATCTTGAGCCTTATGAAGATTTTCTTTTAATTCATTCAGGATGGATTCTCTAGCAGCAAGTAACTGAGCAACCGCATCCACTGTGGGAAAACTATTACCAACCCGTAAGAGGCTAGGAGGATCCACTCCATATAATGCGCGAAATGGGGTCATTCCCGTGGAGGTTTTGAAAGTTGTGTTGTACCAATATTCAGCCCAATGCAGCCAAGTAGGCCAAGTGCGTGGTCTAGGGCCGCAAAAACAACGCAAATACGTTTCAAGACTCCTATTGACCACCTCCGTTTGCCCATTAGACTGGGGATGGTAAGCAGTAGTAAAATGCAGTTTGGTACCTGCACATTTAAACATCTCGGACCAAAAATGACTTTGGAATAAACGGTCCCTATCCGAAACAATGGATAGAGGGAAACCATGTAACCTCACAACCTCCTTAACGAACAAAACCGCGACCTCCTTAGCTGTGTAAGGGTGGGACAGTGGTAAGAAGTGGGCAAATTTGGTGAGGCGATCCACCACAACAAGGATAGTGTCCAAACCATGAGCTTTTGGCAAACCCCCAATGAAATCAATGGAAATGTCCGTCCATACCTGTGATGAATTATTGGATGAAGTGGGTGGATCCAGGGTATTCAGCAAGTTGGATCTGAAGTCTGGTTTTAACCAGATCAGGATGGTAGAGGAGGATATACCCAAAACGGCTTTTAGGACCCACGAAGGGCATTACGAATATCTAGTCATGCCTTTTGGCCTCACTAATGCTCCTTCGACTTTTCAAGCACTTATGAATGATGTGCTAAAGCCGTTTCTGAGGAAATTCTCCTTGGTTTTTTTTGATGACATCTTAATCTACAGCAAGGGGGCCGATGAGCATGTGGACCACTTAAGGAGGGTATTTGAGGTACTACGCACTCATAAATTGTTTGCTAATCGCAAAAAATGTGTTTTTGGACAACGGCAGGTGGAGTATCTCGGTCATATCATTACTGCAGATGGGGTTCAAGCGGATCCTCTAAAAGTCAAGGCAATGGTGGATTGGCCAGTCCCTAAAAATGTGAAAGGGCTAAGGGGATTTCTTGGATTAACTGGTTTTTACAGGAAGTTTGTTAAAGATTACGGAAAAATTGCTCGCCCTCTCACGGATTTGTTAAAAAAAGATTCTTTCCAATGGAGTGAGGCATCCCAGGCTGCCTTTGACCACTTAAAACACTTGATGACAATTGTTCCTGTTCTTGCTCTTCCCGATTTCTCTAAGCCATTTGTGGTGGTTACAGATGCATCGGGTAAAGGGATTGGGGCGGTCTTAATGCAGGAGGGTAGGCCTTTGGCTTACATTAGTAGAGGATTTTCCCAGCATGCTATGGGCAAGTCAGTCTACGAAAAGGAGCTCATGGCTGTTGTGTTGGCTGTCCAAAAGTGGAGACCGTACCTCTTAGGGAGACATTTTGTTGTTAAAACTGACCAGAAGAGTCTTAAGTATCTTCTGGAACAGAGGGTGCTTGGTGAAGGGCAGCAAAAATGGGTCTCTAAGTTAATGGGATACGATTTTGAAATTCAATATCAACCAGGGAAGTCCAATGTGGTGGCTGATGCATTATCCCGCAGTGAGGAATTTTGTCTTCTTTCCACGACTCATTTACCACAGTTGGGAGACGTTGACCGGGAAGTACAAGCTGATCCAAGACTTAGGAGGATTATCCAAGACCTCATTGGGGACCCATCTTCCCATTCGGGTTTTCATCTCCAAGGAGGCCGTCTCTTTTATAAAAACAGGTTGGTTTTCGCCAAGTCTTCTCGTTTTATTCCTTCACTCCTTGCTGAATTTCATGACTCTTGTATTGGAGGGCATTCTGGTTTCTCTAGGACTTACAAGAGAATGGTTGGAGTGGTTTTTTGGGAGGGAATGAGGCAAAACGTCCAACGTTATGTGATGGAGTGTGCTATTTGTCAACAAAATAAAATCCAAAATCTCTCTCCCGCTGGTTTATTGCAGCCCCTACCCGTGCCATCACAGGTATGGACGGACATTTCCATTGATTTCATTGGGGGTTTGCCAAAAGCTCATGGTTTGGACACTATCCTTGTTGTGGTGGATCGCCTCACCAAATTTGCCCACTTCTTACCACTGTCCCACCCTTACACAGCTAAGGAGGTCGCGGTTTTGTTCGTTAAGGAGGTTGTGAGGTTACATGGTTTCCCTCTATCCATTGTTTCGGATAGGGACCGTTTATTCCAAAGTCATTTTTGGTCCGAGATGTTTAAATGTGCAGGTACCAAACTGCATTTTACTACTGCTTACCATCCCCAGTCTAATGGGCAAACGGAGGTGGTCAATAGGAGTCTTGAAACGTATTTGCGTTGTTTTTGCGGCCCTAGACCACGCACTTGGCCTACTTGGCTGCATTGGGCTGAATATTGGTACAACACAACTTTCAAAACCTCCACGGGAATGACCCCATTTCGCGCATTATATGGAGTGGATCCTCCTAGCCTCTTACGGGTTGGTAATAGTTTTCCCACAGTGGATGCGGTTGCTCAGTTACTTGCTGCTAGAGAATCCATCCTGAATGAATTAAAAGAAAATCTTCATAAGGCTCAAGATGTTATGAAAACGCAGGCTGATAAAAAAAGGCGTGAAGTTCAGTTTGAGGTGGGAAATTCAGTTTACCTGCGTTTGCAACCATATCGGCTGAAATCCTTGGCTGCAAAAATCAATGAAAAACTCAGCCCCCGCTATTATGGGCCATATGAGGTTATAGCTAAGGTGGGAGCATCGGCTTATAGGTTAGCTCTTCCTCATTCTAGCAAAGTCCACCCAGTATTCCATGTGTCGTTGCTCAAAAAGGCTGCACAACCGGTTGTCAATGCTCAGCCGTTGCCCCCTGGTCTTTCTGATGAATGGGAATTGCTTGTAGAACCCGAAAGGGTGTTGCAATGGCGCCGTGGTCATCAAGGACAACTGCAAGTGCTTATTCAGTGGCTTGGTCTTCCTTCTTTTGAGAATTCATGGGAAGACTTTAATGATTTACAGAGTCAGTTTCCTGACTTTCACCTTGAGGACAAGGTGCTTTCGTTGGGGGAAGTATTGATAGGGCTCTAATTCATAAGGCCCAATATGGCAAAGTTTATTCCAGAAACAGAAACAGAGGTAAAGGGCCCAAGAAGGCTGTTAGTGATGCTGAGTTGTCACTTTGCTTGGGTCATGCTGAGTCACATGGTTTGTTACAAAAGTTTGTTACGCATGCAGCTCTTGGAGGGGATAAAGAGGAGGTGTGAACGAGGGGGAGGACACCTGGGGAGGTCATTGGGGAATGCTTATGCATATGGGAGATAGCAGGGTGTCTCAAAGGACCCTGAATCATCATTCTAACTAATTTCTGTTAAACATTTTATTTTCTTTCTTCATCATCTGAGCTATAGCAGCACTATAGCTTGTAGCCAGATTTGTTTTATGAATTCTTGTTGAATTTTACTGGTTTGAATCCATAATAGAAGAATTACTCAGTGTTATTCTTGTCTGTTCTTGTTTTGGCTGATCGGAATTCCTATCAATTGGTATCAAAGCCTTCCACTATACCTCTCGGTTGCAATCGAGCGGCGCGGGTGGTGACGCCGGCATTGCAGTGTATGCCCGGGGCTAGTAAAAGACTAGCGCAAAGCCAGCCCGCGTGGGCGCCGGGGCTGCAGAGCGTGGTGGAATGTTACGATCCCATTTGCAAGGTATGGGACTTGGAGTCCCACATTGGTTGTATGGGCAACTAATGTGGGGTTTATAAGGCCTTGGACACTCCCACCCTTTGAGCTAGCTTTTGGGGTGGTGCACCTCAAGGTTCTTATCAAATGGTATCAGAGATACTCCACCTGCCGTTGTCCAAAAACACATTTTTTGCGATTAGCAAACAATTTATGAGTGCGTAGTACCTCAAATACCCTCCTTAAGTGGTCCACATGCTCATCGGCCCCCTTGCTGTAGATTAAGATGTCATCAAAAAAAACCAAGGAGAATTTCCTCAGAAACGGCTTTAGCACATCATTCATAAGTGCTTGAAAAGTCGAAGGAGCATTAGTGAGGCCAAAAGGCATGACTAGATATTCGTAATGCCCTTCGTGGGTCCTAAAAGCCGTTTTGGGTATATCCTCCTCTACCATCCTGATCTGGTTAAAACCAGACTTCAGATCCAACTTGCTGAATACCCTGGATCCACCCACTTCATCCAATAATTCATCAATTACTGGAAGAGGAAACTTATCCGGGACCGTGACCTTATTTAAAGCCCTATAGTCCACGCATACCCTCCAACTCCCATCTTTTTTTTTTACCAGAATAACCGGACTTGAATATGGACTAACACTTGGCCTAATCATTCCATCACTTAACAACTCAGCCACAAGCTTTTCAATTTCAGATTTCTGGGAAAAAGGGTACCTGTAAGGCCTGTTATTAGGCACCGGAGCTTCTGGACGCAATACAATTGCATGATCTTGGCTTCTTTTTGGTGGGAAACCCTTGGCTTCAGCAAAAATATCATCAAACTCCTGAAGCAGCTCATCCAACTCGATCCACACGTCCTGGAACTTATGAACAGGATTGGAATCCTCCCACTTCACATAATATCCTTGCCCTTGATACTCCAACGACTTTGCAATAGATTTGAGAGAAGAGATCGTTCTGGAGAGAGAGGGATCCCCCTTTATAGTTGACTCCTGGTCTCCATCACAAAACTTGATGGTCATCTCCCTAAAATTCGCCTTAATTTCCCCCAATCCTTCAAGCCAATCCAACCCTAGTACAACATCGGCACCCCCTAAATCGAACAAATACAGGTCTTGTGTGATGACACAGGCCTGTATTCCGATGACAACTCCCTTGCACACCCCCTGGCAGGTAACTTTATGGCCGTTCCCAATCACCACCGTGTACTTGGGTGTCTCCTCGACCTTCAGCCCCAAACAATCGATCAGCCCCATTTTAATAAAATTACTTGAAGCTCCACAATCAATAAGAACCTCCACCCTTTTGTCACCAATCGTTCCCCAAACCTTCATGGACTGGCTAGACGAGATACCCATCATGCTATGCAGAGATAGTTGGAGATCTGCCTCCTCTTCGATCTTTAGAGATTCTGCCTTTGCCATCTTCGCGTCCTCTCCTAGCTCCGGATCCTCTTCCGACTCGTCATGGGTAATGAGTAGATGAAGATGACGAGCAGGACACTTGTGTTCTGGACCCCATTTTCCCTCACACTTGAAACACAACCCCTTTCGCCGTCGATCCTGCGTCTCCGCGTCCGACAGCCGCCGGAATTTGTTCTCGGTCGCCACCGTCGAACGACCGCCGGCAACGCTTCCCTGAGACGAATGGCCCTGCGTCGAGTGAGTAGAGGAAGGTACTGGAGACGCTGCGGCTGTTTTCTGAGTGCCGTGCCCTAACCCACTATAAGGAGAGTTATAATGGGTCCGTGGGCCCAAATGTTGTTTCTGAGGCCCAACTATGTTTTTTGGACCCATGAAGCCCAAACCTTCCTCAGCCCAAGCCTCGTTCCTCTGATCAATCCGATGGGCCAATTTCATCGTCGATGCCAAACGGAGGCCAGGATTCATGAGCACCTCCTCCCTGATGCTAGCCTTCAACCCACTTAACCATGCCCCCTTCAACACCTCTTCATCAGCATACCTCATCGTCCCCACCACCAACTCAAACTGAGATCGGAATTCTGCCACCGAACCCGTTTGCTTCAATGCGTACAAAGGACCATAGGGGTTGTCGATTATCTCCGGTTGAAATCGTCCCAACAGTTCGCGCCTAAAGAATTCCCAGTTGCGGTTGACGTTGCTGAGCTCCCACCATTGATACCAGGTAAGAGCTTCCCCCTCCAGGACGAGCATCACCGATGCAACCTTCTCTTCGTCACGGATTTCATTCACCTGAAAATACCTTTCCACTTTCATTAGCCAAGCATAAGCGTCCTGACCAGCGAACGAAGGGATCTCCAGACGTCTGCCCCTCAGCTCTCCAATTCCCATTCCCCCGCGACCACCGTTCGAGCCAGACGACCCATTCCTCGTCCCTCCCTCATAGTTCTGACCGTCTCTAAACGCATCTGACCTGAGTTCTTGGATCCCTGCCCCTAACTCCCTCAGTTGCCGGATAATCTCCGCCTGGTTTATATCACTAGCCTCCATACGTTTAATCAGCTCCTCCTGCCCCAACTCCGTCCGACGAACGCGTTCCTCCATTCCCTCCATGATTCTAGTTCGCACCATAACCCAGCTCCCAGATGGAGCTTTGATACCAATTGATAGGAATTCCGATCAGCCAAAACAAGAACAGACAAGAATAACACTGAGTAATTCTTCTATTATGGATTCAAACCAGTAAAATTCAACAAGAATTCATAAAACAAATCTGGCTACAAGCTATAGTGCTGCTATAGCTCAGATGATGAAGAAAGAAAATAAAATGTTTAACAGAAATTAGTTAGAATGATGATTCAGGGTCCTTTGAGACACCCTGCTATCTCCCATATGCATAAGCATTCCCCAATGACCTCCCCAGGTGTCCTCCCCCTCGTTCACACCTCCTCTTTATCCCCTCCAAGAGCTGCATGCGTAACAAACTTTTGTAACAAACCATGTGACTCAGCATGACCCAAGCAAAGTGACAACTCAGCATCACTAACAGCCTTCTTGGGCCCTTTACCTCTGTTTCTGTTTCTGGAATAAACTTTGCCATATTGGGCCTTATGAATTAGAGCCCTATCAATATACCTGACACCAGAGTGGTGGAGAAAATCTTGAGATCTTTGACAGACCAGTTCGAAAACGTGGTTTGTGCCATAGAGGAGTCCAAGGACCTGTCTACACTCACCATTGACGAGTTGGCGGGTTCCCTTGAAGCGCATGAACAAAGAAAGAAGAAGAAGGAGGAAACTCTTGAGCAGGCACTTCAGACCAAAGCAACAATTAAAGATGAGAAGATGCTCTATTCTCAAAATTTTCGAGGTAGAGGACGTGGCCGCGGTGGACGAAGTACTAGCCGTGGTGGTAGAGGTCGAGGCCGAAGTCAAGAAGTGTATAATGATGAGGTAGGACAGTCAAATCAACAAAACTGGAGAGGACGAGGACGAGGTCGACGAGGAGGTCGGTCACACTATTCAAACATCGAGTGTTACAAATGTGGAAAGCTTGGTCACTTTGCAAAAGATTGTAACTCGGACAAGTGTTACAACTGTGGCAAAGTCGGACATTTCGCAAGAGAATGCAGAGAGGAGAAAAAGGTGGAGGAGACGTCCAACCTAGCCACAGAAGGCGCGATGAAGGATGGTGTCTTGCTAATGACACACAGTAAAGGAAGTCCAGACGATGACATGGAGTGGTATCTTGACACGGGTGCGAGCAACCACATGTGCGGACATAAGCACTTCTTCAAGGAGATGAGAAAGGTGGAAACCGGACATGTTTCGTTCGGAGATGCCTCAAAGGTTGAGGTAAAAGGCCGAGGTACGATCTGTTTCCTACAAAAGGACGGGTTAATTGGCTCAATTCGAGATGTGTACTATGTACCCGACCTAAAAAGCAATATTTTAAGCATGGGTCAACTGATGGAGAAAGGTTACTCGGTTATTATGAAAGACCGGGTATTGTATTTGAAAGATGAGCAAGGTCGGCTGATAGTTCGGGTTCAAATGGGTAAGAATCGTATGTATAAACTAAATCTGAAATGTATACAGGTTGAATGTTTACAAGCCGAGGTGGAAGATAAGGCGTCACTTTGGCATCTCCGGTTTGGTCACCTACATTATGGTGGTCTAACCGAGTTGGCAAAGAAGAAGATGGTGTTAGGGTTACCTGGCATCAACTTTGAAGGAAAGTTTTGTGAGAGTTGTGTACTTGGCAAACATGCCAGGACCACGTTTCAGAAGATGGCAAGATTCCGGGCTAAGCAACCTCTGGAACTAATACATACCGACTTGTGTGGACCCATCAATCCGGGTTCCTTCAGCGGTAAGAAGTATTTTATTTCCTTTATTGATGATTTCTCACGGAAAACTTGGGTTTACTTTCTGAAGGAGAAGTCCGAGGTGTTTGATGTGTTCAAAAGGTTCAAGGTGATGATTGAGAAGGCAACAGGAAGCTATATCAAATCGGTGCGGTCTGACAGAGGTGGGGAATATACCTCAACAGCGTTTATGTCTTTCTGTGAGGAACAGGGGATAAGGAGGTTTCTAACAGCACCATACTCACCACAACAGAATGGCGTGGCTGAAAGGAAGAACCGGACTATTCTTGACATGGTTCGGTCAATGCTGAAGAACAAAAGGATGCCAAAGGAGTTTTGGGCGGAAGCTGTGCAGTGTGCTATGTATGTGCAGAACCGATGTCCACATTCGAACTTGGATGATAAAACTCCACAGGAAGCATGGAGCGGTCAAAAGCCTTCAGTGGCTCATCTCAGAGTTTTTGGCAGTATAGCCTATGCACACATACCGGACCAGCTCAGAACCAAGCTCGAGGATAAAAGCAAGAAATATGTTTTTATTGGATATGATGAAAAAACAAAGGGGTATAAGCTGTTTGACCCCGTCAACAAGAAAGTCATAGTAAGCAGAGATGTAAAGCTCAATGAAGCAAATGAGTGGGACTGGAACAATTCTTCTGAGGTAAACTTTGAAGACGGAATCTCAACACAAATTATCAACCCGGCAAGTCCTGAAGCTTCTGATGATGAAGATGAGGTACGACAACCCAGGATGCGAAGCATACAAGACATATATGAGTCAACAAGTGAGGTACATTTTGTTTGTCTTCTTGCAGACTCTGAGAACATAAGTTTTGAAGAAGCCATCCGAGATAAGAAATGGCAAGATGCCATGGATGAGGAGATAGAAGCCATTGACCGAAATAACACATGGGAGTTAGCCGAGCTACCAGAAGGAAGTCGGCCCATTGGAGTGAAGTGGGTGTTCAAGAAGAAGATGAATGCTCAAGGGGAGATAGAACGATATAAAGCTCGACTAGTTGCAAAAGGTTATAAGCAGAAGGCTGGAATTGACTATGACGAGGTGTTTGCCCCTGTTACAAGGATGGAGACAATTCGGCTACTCATCTCACAGGCTGCTCAATACAGATGGCCAATGCATCAAATGGATGTAAAGTCGGCATTTGTAAATGGTGTTCTTGAAGAAGAAGTTTATGTGGAACAACCGTCGGGCTACATGAAGGCAGGAGAAGAGAAGAAGGTGCTGAGATTGAAGAAAGCACTTTACGGGTTGAAGCAAGCACCACAGGCATGGAATGCTCGTATTGACAAACATTTCAAGGAGAATGGACTTGAACAATGTCCATATGAACATGCTGTTTATGTCAAGAAAAATGGAGGAGACTTGTTAATTGTGGCTCTTTATGTTGACGACCTCATTTTTATGGGAAACAATGCCAAGATGATACAAGAGTTCAAGAGCACAATGACAAGAGAGTTCGAAATGACAGATCTCAGTTTGATGAAGTTCTTTCTTGGTTTGGAAGTAAAACAAAATGAGAAGGGAATCTTCGTGTCACAGGAGGCTTATGCAAAAAAGATCTTGAAGAAGTACAAGATGGAAGATTGCAACCCAGTTTCAACACCAATGGAACCCGGTTCAAAACTCTCTAAGTTTGATGGAGGAGACCGTGTTGATGCAAGCAAGTACAGAAGTTTGGTGGAAGCCTACGTTATCTCACATGCACGAGGCCGGATATCTCGTTAAGTGTCGGCATAGTAAGTCGGTTCATGGAGGAGCCGAGATACACACATTGGAAGGCGGTAAAGAGAATTCTGAGGTATGTTCAAGGTACAGTTTCACACGGGTTACACTACTCGAGCTCGCCAAAATACAAGTTGATTGGATATTCTGACAGTGATTGGTGTGGAGACGTAGATGATCGAAAGAGCACGGCTGGTTATGTGTTTTTCATGGGCAACACGGCATTCACCTGGATTTCGAAGAAGCAACCTATTGTGACACTGTCGACATGTGAAGCTGAATATGTAGCTGCATCTTGGTGTGTTTGTCATGCAATGTGGCTCAGGAATTTGCTAAGCAAGTTGGAGGAAAAACAAGTCGGTCAAACTGTGATCCGAATTGACAATAAGTCGGCTATAGAGCTAGCCAAGAACCCGGTAAATCATGAAAGAAGCAAGCATATTGACGTCCGATTTCACTTCATCCGGGATCAAGTAAAGGAAGGAAATGTGGAGCTAACACACGTGACCAGTCAAGAGCAAGTCGGGGACATCTTCACAAAGCCACTGCCGACGTTGCTGCTCAACAATTGCAAGAAGATGCTTGGGATGAAAGATGGCAGAACCATTTAAGTTTATGAAGGAGAATTGTTGAATAAACTTTAAATGTTTTGTTAGTTTTATATTTAATAGTCTTAATTAAGGAGTCATGTGTTTAGGTAAGTGAAAGGCCAAGAGTTGTGAGAAAGTGAAAGGCCAAGAGTTAGAGAGGCCAAGAGTTGGAAGTTTAGTTTTGTGGTTTATGGCTAATTTAATGTTTTGGGTCATGAAAAGGCAATCTAGTGCCTATATAAACTAATCCATATTGTAAGCAACATATCACAAGAAAAAGAGAAATACAAGTTTTGTCTTCTCCACAAGAAAATAGTTGTTTTTATTTTAAGTTCTACATTATAGTGATACCACAATTACCATATAAAGAACCAATTCAATCCAAAAGCTTAAGTTATTGGATAAGGTTATATATCTCAACAACAATCAATCAAAAGTAAAACTGAGGCCCAAATTGCTTAATAAAGGAAGGAGCTTTACCTGCCCAGAAGGGAGGGACACCAGAGAGAAGAATGTACAATATAACTCCGGCACTCCAAATATCAGCTTGGCGTCCATAACTTCTACGCAGCACCTCAGGAGCAACATAATAGGCACTCCCAACAAGATCTCTAAATTCATCTCCTGCATACAAAATTGTTCAGAATCATCACAGCAAGTACTAGTGTTAGTGTGCCTAATAAAAGCAATTCAGCGAAGAAACACACTAACCAGGCTTGAAAAACACGGAGAGACCAAAATCCGTTGCCTTAAGAGGCGAATTTTCGTCTTTGCTGAGGAACAAGAAATTCTCAGGCTTCAAATCCCTATGCATCACTCCCATGGTGTGACAATTATGCACCACCGTCACGATCTGGCGACACAAATCGGCGGCGGCACGCTCGGAGTAATGGCCCTTGGCTATGATCCTGTCGAAGAGCTCGCCGCCGGCGCAGAGCTCCATGATGAGGTTAACGGAGTGGCGGTCCTCGTAAGCTGCCTTGAGCTCGACGATGTTGCGGTGGCCGGTGAGGTGGTGCATGATCTGAACCTCGCGGCGAACGTCGTCCACGTCATCACGGTGAATGAGCTTGCGTGTGGCGATGGATTTACAGGCGAATTGTTCTTTGGTGACTTTGTGTGTGACCAGGTAGGTGACGCCGAACTGACCACGGCCCAGTTCGCGGCCCAAGATGTAAGTTGACCGAACGTCCTCCATGGGCCGGCCGAGGACGCGGCCCACTCTGGAATGGGAACTGGAAGTGGGGACGGAGTGAGAACGATGGTGAGGAGCGGCGTCGGAACTTGGTTGGGTTTCGGAAGAGGGTCTACTGATGCGGTGGCCCATTAAATCAAATAGAATGTAGGATATCACAACGGTGACGGTGACGGTGGCGGTTGTGAGGTGCTGCAACCGTACCTGCTTCTTCTCCCGTTCAAGTTTTCACTGGTCGTGTGTCTGAAAATGGACTTTGATGACTGAAACAGACGTTTACGTATTCGTACACCATTCCATAATGGATACCGCGTTAGCCGTTAGATTAACAATAACAAATTAGAGCCGTGTGTTATTTTATTTGTAGAAACAAAAATAATTATACTTACTTATTCGTCCATTCATAAATTTAATAATTTAGAATTTCTTAGAGAGCACGTGTTAATTTTTGGTGTCAAATCGTTTTGCCCATTTTTTTTTCTTCTTTTCGTAAATTTACCATCTTGTCTTTTACATTTTTTGAATCGTAAGAATATGTGATTTATTTCATTTTCATGTAGATTAAATATGCTTTTATCGTAATAATATCTAAATCAAGTAACTGAAAATGAAAATTTTATAAATGTATTAATAACCAAATTATAGAGATATATATTTATATAAGTGAAAACTGTATGTCAAAGCATGTAATTTTGAATTTATATGATAAATTTCTATATCATACGAAAAAATAAAAATAAATTACAAGAAAACACATAAATATCTAAATTACATGTAAATATAAACATTACACTTACATTAATACTTTATGGACTCGTTTGGTGGATAAGATAGAATAAGAAGACCGGTTAAGAATGGGATATGATATGGGCATGATAAACTCATATCCTATCATGTATTTGATGTACACCTGATAGATAGTTTGATAGGATTATTTTATCCTATCATATGTTTAAAGTCAACCAGATAACTTCAATACATGATATAAATAGATGAAAATATCCTTTATAGCATAATTTTATATACTTTTAAATTTTTTTCTCTTTTAACTTATTTATACATTAACTTCTATTTTTAATTATTCAAAATTTCTAAAACACTTTTTTTTAGAAAAACATATATATTATAATACATGAAAATCAACCTCATGACATAAATTTAAATCAAATTTTGTTCATATAAACAAACAAGTTTGTTTTAGAAACCATGAAAACCTCCTCATCAATAAATGATTCTACTGCTGTCTCATAACCACTTTCTGATATTACATTTGGGGATTGGCAATTTGGAGGATGCACTTGCTCTCCAAAAATGTCCAACACACTGCCTCTCTTTGGTATTTTAAGTCTAAGCTATTTTTTATCCTAGTCTTATAGACAATCTTGACAAGGTGTTTGAGAGTTTGCATCAGCATTAGAATCCCCATTTCTCAAGTCAGGTAGCTCTTTGGCTAATGTGCTTGAACTTTCAGTTTCGACGTTTGGATGTAACTTGGCTAATCTTCTTAAGCATGATTTCATGACTAAAATTAGCAGCTATCTATAAATATCTACCCAAGCAAACTAATATGAGATAATAATAATCATGTGAGAGTGGATTTACGTTAATCTAGATGTTTAAATTTCTCCTGTCATGTAAATGATGAATGAAAGTTTGCATTAGATTGGCATATGCTATCTTGCAATGCAACAAAGTCATCTTTTACCTTTACATCTGTAAGATCCACATTATTCTCCCGAAGGAATGAGTACTTGATAAAACAGTCATGGTCCTAGACTCATTGTTACAGATACAGCACAGCATCCATGCCATGCATAATCAAGAATTAAATTAAATTATGCAAGCATAATAAATACTTCACACTATAAAACATACCACCAAATTAGGAAACAAGTTTAATGAGTCGGCCAGGGAAAATATAATGCAAAAAACATGAAAGGGCATCCCGAAGATATACTAAATTGACTGTTAAGTTAGATTCTAAATTATCAAACAAGTTTATGATAACTTACTGATTTGCCAAATGCCAATACTTTTTAGGGAGCATTTAGTAGAGGAAACATTTATTTTTATCAGAGAAATATAATTATTAGAAATATGTTAGAAAAACAAATTTGATAGAAAAATTTTAAAAAAATTATTTAATAAGCCAAAATATTACCAGAAAAAATAGATAAAATTTTATGAGTATATATTTGATTAAAGATAAAATATTAATGGGAAAATAAGTTTAAATGACCAAAACAACCATTTTATAATTTTTGAATGTGAATAACCCTTAGAATTGAGGGTATTTTTGTCAGTAATTTATTACTCTTTTTTCCATTTCCCCAGTCATCTACAAATGCCACATCCGAAGTGGTATTCTTGTACAGTGTATTTGGTCCCATTTTACAAGCAACTATCGAACGTTGGGCAAATAACTTTGCTGGTAAAATATTCTAATATCTTGTACAAAACATGGTATAAATAGAATCTCTCTCATATGCCTACCAAATATTACCTTAAAGTAAAACGTTTTCGACAGTAAGGATAAATACCGTTCCACAAAGGCCAGAAGCCTTTCATTTTAGTACTTTCCCTAAATCTTACATAAGACCTATTTCTCACATAATCTCACCAGAAAATGAGAAAATCAATACAAATTTGAACATGGGAATCCTTCCCCCATAAATATAACTGAGAATGCCTTAGCAACCTCACTAGTCTAAAGGCTGATTAGTTATCAATAACTTGTTGCTTCTGCCAAACCACAGAAACACCTTGGACAATACTAAAGACATAAGCATCAAATTATAGTTATTCAGCCAAAAAGGGAGAGTTGGGCAAGATCTTGCACATGAAATTCTCAGCTTCTTGTTTCTTATCACCATTCAGTAATGCTCTGTGCCAATCAAAAAGGATAATGGAAACCCAATGAATCAGAAAAACAAATTGGCTCTTCATATTTTTCAATGCTGGCACATGAGCAATTTACCCTTGGGAGAAGGACGTGCACCAGCATATTTGTTGTCCAAGCTGAAGATATCTGGTTGATCATCAGCTCCTAAAGAATTGACTACCATTTGGTATTAGGACCCGCATTTGCCATGCTCAAAACTCTAGGATCAATATGCTTCACTGCAAGGAAAGTGTTGAAACTAGAAATGTCAGAAGATTAACTAAACTATTTAATATTGGAACAATGATTGAAGCTGAACTTTGAATACCAATCACTATTAAAAAATTAGAACTAAATACTACTATCCAACCAGCAATAGAGACATACAGGCAAAACTCTCATCTTTAAAACTAGAACCATAGATACTAGTTCCACCCTTACTTACAGGAAAATGAACACATATAACAGAGCTCACATCTCTTCCAGTAAAGTCCCCTCCTTGAACCGAGAACTCTTTGATTATAGGATGGAAGGAGCTTCCTTTGTAGCCATATCCTTGAATCAATCCTTTGGGGCAAACACTCGAAAATACAATGAATCAGCAGCACATGGCCATATTTAATAGGACTAACCTGTTAAGAGAGTATATGAACAAACACCATCATATAAACACATTCTACTGAACCCTCAAGGACAAAATAGACCTTAGTTTCACAGGCAGTAAGTTCATATATCATAAGGATTCTACCTGTAGCAACAAATCAGAAGCTAAAAATGAAAGAAAAGAAAGGACTTCGATTTTTATTTTTATTTTTATTTTTTAAAAAAAAGCTAAGCTGAATTCTTCTTCAGAAAACTAGCAAGTGAAATTCGGATCTCTGCATCCTTCCATAACCAAACCACTCCCAAATCAAAACAAAACAAAAAAAGGACCAAATCCGTTAATGTTTCCAACAGCAGTTCAAAACAAATAGCAGAAATTAAGAAGAATCGGATCCAAATGCAATTTGCAGAAACAATTTAAAAAGTGAAAATGAAACTGAAAAATGAGGGGAGAGAGAGAGAGAGAAACCTGCCGGCGACGTAAACCCAAGCAACGGAAGAGAAGAATGACAAAGAAATGCTTCGAGGTCTGAACGCCCTTTGATCTCCCTCCTCATTTCATCGTCGACGTTGTCGGCAATGTCTCCATCTCCAAAGATGTAGTTGGGTGTGAAATGGTGCCATTTTCCAACGATGTTTCCAACACCGGAGAGGTGTTCTAGTGGCGCGGCTAACCGGTAGCGGAGCCCGTCAATGGTGACAGGGACTGTTCGGTGACAAGGTTGGCGTGGGAGTTGACCAGGGTAGAGGAGGAAGCAAGGGGCTCTCTTGGAATAAAAAAATTTATTTTTTCTTATCCTATCCATTAGGATTGTAACCCACGGTCCCCCTCAAGATAGTTTATCAGGTTGTCAATAGGATAAAACAAATGAACCTGGTAAGGTTATCCTATCCCACTGGATCACCAAACAAATGATAAGGATAGGATATGCTAAACTATCCCATCCTATCAATCTTATCTAGTACACCAAACAGACCCTAAATTATATTGGTAAATCTATACATTACACATGGATGAAAATTTTAAATTAAAGCATATTAATGCATATGTCGGATAAATATTATCAATTAACAATGCCATTTATGTTTGTCAGGCAATTTTACTTATATATAGGTGCATCTAGAGGTGGTCCCAAGTCACATTGCTGATCTTAATATCTTAATGTACCCCCAACAGTAACAATTACAAATAACTTTCATTTTCCGCTTAAAAAAAGTGATTAACTTAAGAATAAAACAACAAACACTTATCTCAAGGGAATTACAGGAAAACACAGAAAACAAACAATACAATCTTATTAGAATATATGATAACAATAGAAATTGTCAAAGGGGAGGAACCACAGCCTAGGTACACTGTCAAGCAGTTACCAAAGAATAACCATGAACTAAAATAACATAAGCGCTATAACAACATATACAAGGCACACTAACAGACCTGCAGTCACAACCTGCTAGATATTTTATCAGATTATAATATTTACAGACGGGGGAGGAATGAGGAAAGAAAGAAAACACCAATTTCCTAATTAAAGTACAATGAGCTGCTTTGATAGCCTCTCCATGAGAATGTCGTACAACTTACATAATCTCTTGATTTTAACGGATGAATGCAATCAGAGAATGACTCTAATCATCAACAATTGAACATCGAAGGAAGTAAACATGCTGATATAATTTACCACCAAGGGAGAGCATGACAGCAAAAGCAATAATAACTAGCTTCAAATCCAACTGTGGGGCACAATGCAAGCTATAATTGGTTCAGACGGATCATTAACTAGGCCTCTCCCGCTGCTTGAACCAAGGCCAGAACTCCCCTTCAGCATTGCCATTAGACTCCCACCATGCACCCTGCCTTCAGGAACAGCAATTGATACCGGTGCGTGGTCATCTTCCCCAGCTGGGACATGAGTACTAGCAACTTCACTAAGTTTAAAATCAGAACAAGTTATTTTACAAGCTGGGCCTGGGATATTATCCATTTTCATCATATTCACATCCATGTCTTTGTGAATATGTATCTGCTTCAGTTCATCTGGTTTACAAGCATGAGTACTCTGAACAACTGATCCCAAGGATACACCTCCACGAACTCTGTTATCCTGCAGTAGCCCACTATGATGTGCACACAGACCTGTCTTCCCCCTTGCAAATGAATTACAAGGACCACCCTGTTGTTTGCTATTTTCAGACCCAGGATGGCCCCAAGAGCACCTCTTTCCTCCCCCATGTGCCTTGCAAAAGTCAGTGCTACCTTGTGCACTCTTTCCACATCCTTCAAACTTGCATCTCTTGCCTCCCCCATGGCGGACACAATAATCAGTCCGTCCTCTAGCACTCTTCGTGCAGTCAGGTACAACACACCTCTTTCCACCGCCATGTGCCACACAGAAGTTGGTACCTCCATGCACACTTTTAGCACAGATTCCACTTCCCTGGTATGCACAGCGTTTTCCTCCACCGTGGCCCTTGCAAAAGGGCGTTGTCCCCTCCGCACCCTTGGTGCACCCTGGTGCTATACACCGTTTGCCCCCACCATGTGCTTTGCAGAACATGGTGCTCCCCTGTGCCCCTTTTGTGCATCCAGAAGCTTGACATCGACGCCCCCCACCATGTGAGATGCAAAGACCTGATAGGCCTTCCGCACTCTTAGTACAATTTTCTCTCTGACATCTCTTGCCACCACCATGCCGAATACACAATCCGGATTTCCCTCTGGCAGCTCGGATACAACCCTCATGACTGCATCTATGGCCACCACCATGGGCAATACAGAAATCTGTACGTCCTTCTGCACTCTTAGTGCAACCAAGATATTCACATCGCCTGCCACCTCCATGAGCCTTGCAGTACACAGTCCGACCTTCAGCTCCTTTATGGCAGTCATGTTTCTGACACCTCCTACCACCACCATGAGATATACAACGTCCAGAAGCACCTCTGGCTCCCTTTCCACAGCCCTCAATTTGACATGTCTTAGAATTACTGTTGTGATGTGGTGGTTGTTGCTGCTGTGTTAGCCCAGAAGTACAGGTGACTGAATTTTTTGATCTGGTTGACGGGAGATCCAGAACAACGGGATTATGATCAAACTTTTTGGCAGCCTGGTTTAACATAACACCAGTGTTTGTATTAAGTGCAGTCCTTAACAATGGGAAAACAGGCCCTGGTCTCCAACCACATGAAGTTGATCCCTCATCTGTATTTGGTGTCCTGCTGAATGCTAATGGTGTCTCCATGTTCAATTGAAGAGGTGAGGCCCGGGAGGGACTAAGATGAACACTAGTAATATCAGATTCAGAGGGCCCATTGGAAAGGCTCAACTCCAAATCAACCTTGGGCTGCGACTCAAATGTCTTCAAATTTGAACTAGAAGGTTTTTTCAGGCCCTGTACCTTCTCATAGCCAAGATGAAGTGTAAAGTCCAGTTCAATATCCATAGACGATTCCTCATCAATCTCTTTGGCTGAAGACATAGCAGTACAAGCAGTAGCTGAACTCCCCTTGCTGTCTGAGGAACTTGTTGAACATCCAAGCCCAAGAGACAAAGAAGAGCCATCTCTCTTACCAATGCATCCATCAATTAAATCCCACTTCCTTTTTGTTCCCTTTGAGGAGAGCATATAGGAGATTGAAGAACCAGGGGAATCAAGTCGTAAGATAGTATCTGTACTATAATCGGCTCCTCTTCCTTCAACTTGCATAGATTTGCCCAAAATCTTGAATGCATTTGCAGAATGATTAGCTGCGAAACTCAAGTTCTGGAACATTGCGTCCATGAAACAATAGCAGTAACAATCTAAACCTATCTATAAATCTCAACAGAACAGCCGGCTGACTTCCACATAAAAAAGAGTTGTATATCTACAAAATTAGGGTTAGATGCATCTACAAGAATATAACACAACCCCCGCTGACAAATCCTGAAGTTTCATGTCGATCCATCTAAGATAATAGAAGATTAAACTGATATTGAGTTTATCAGCTGTTGTAAGTGCACATTAATTCAACAACATCTGCATCTTTCCAAAACCCAGCAGCGAAGTCAAACATCCTGTTCATGGCATACCATAAGGTCAGCACTGAAACTTCCTCCAGAATTAAAGTGATTGCAATCACATTTTGACATATTTCAGCATCATTTTGAAAAAAAAAGGAAAAGGAGCAACCTTTTTCGTGTTCATATCTACTCCATTTGTAATGGGAACACATTTACATAGATGGTGTGAAAAAGCAACAGATACAATAATTTAAAGCTAATATTTTTATCAATAACACTCAGCAGTTCAACAAATTACGAGATAGGTAACCCACTAAACATGATTAAATTTGATGAAGATATCCAAATCTCAAAAAATGGACAGAAAACCTAGATAAAAACCAGTGAATTAATGTTGAATGCATGTTCCCCCTTTTAATTTTTAGTAAGGTCAAGGACCATTATTTTAGAGGACAGAAGTTAATATTTTAACAGTAACACATTTGTAATTAATCTCTGGAAATTAAATGTAATAGTATCTCTCCTCCGACAAGCCAAAACATGAGCAGAACATCTTTGAACTTTGATAGTCTCTCCGACACTGAGCACAAGGGAAATAACACAGTTACATAGTAACTTATTTGACCACAAGCACTGGAGAAAGAGATTAGTTTTATTTCCTTAAAAAAATATTGTCCTTTTTCACTCCCACACTCTTTGTACTTCTGAACTACCAAATCAAATTACAGTTTTAAAACAGATTAAAACCAACCAAACGGAGAAAAACGAGCTAACACAACTGTTTTACATGTAAGACGAAGACGAGGAAAAAAAAAAACTAACTAAAACATTAAGTCCTCAAGAATATCATAGGATGAATCGAACAAAATATGCATAAAACAAGAAAGGGGGAACTGCACGCATGAAACAGGAGACTAGACCGTTAAACAAAACAAACGACAGACACAGAGAATTCGAATTAACACGAAATATTGCTTGTCTACCTGGAAATTGCAGGGAAATGAAAAGCCAAGGATTCCTCTTCAACTTCGGCAATTTATAGGCTAGAATCTTTCAGTCAAAAAAAAAAAAAAAAAACTGTTTTACGCAGAGCTGAGAAGAAGAACACAATCAATATCATTCAGGGCTCCAATATCGTCTTGAAAAAAAAAACATAAAAGCGTAGCGTTGCAGATGAATACGTTCAACGACAAAATGGATAGGAATTTAAGATTTAATACCGGAGATCCTGGAGAGATTTAATAGCTAATCCCTCTCTTTGAATTGATTATGTTGTTTGGGTGAAGAAGGCCGAGCTTGGGAAACGATTATAGGGTTTTGAAAGATTGAATTATGAGATTAAAAAATATAAAATAAGGAAGCAGAGAGCGAGGGCGACACAAGCGACGATGAGCGAGTGTATGTCTGTATGAGCACTAAGGAAGTAAAACACTAACAGTGTCGAAAATACTACTCTTCACAGATTCCACATGCAAACAATCTTATTTAGCAATTTACAACGGGGCAAGCTCGTTACCCCGCTAATTCGGGATTTATTGACGTGTCATGTTTTTAGTGGACATTAAATTTGTTACCTAATATAATGAATTTCATATTTATTTATTTTAAAAAAAAATTGGTACTTGTTATCTACTAAAAACGTGTCACGTCAACAAACTGAATTCACTACACCGAATAGTACACCGAATAACAAACTTGCCCCGTGAAAGATTGATAAATAACACTATTTGTGTGTCATTTAGACAAAAAAATTGATAAAGAGTGACATTTTAGTCGGTGTTCGAGAAAAAACACGGGGATCTTTTTTATTTTTTGATAAAAATGGGGCATCTTTTTTTTTTTTTTTTGAAAATGGGGCATCTTTTTAAGTAGGCATGACAAAGACAAACATAGTGTAAAATAATTTTTTATTTATATGTTTAATAAATAAAAATAAGAATTTTATTTTTAATAACATAATTTATTTCTATTCTCACACGAAGAGAATATATATTTAATAATATATTCTATGATATATGTATTTAATAAATTCTGTATTAGAAAAAAATTTATTTTATTTTATTAATTTATATTCCGAAATTACCGGTTTTTTTAAAATGAATTTATTAAATTTTATTTCTAATATTTTTATCCTCGTCACTAAAAAAAAAGGGGGGGAGGTGGATGGGTTTGGAATTGGATATTTGAGATTTGAGGAGTTAGGCCTTAAGTAGGCGTGGTGAAACGAGATGGTAACTGAAAGAAGGAACAGATGCACCATTCTCTTCCTCTCACGTCAACTTAATTTTTTCCCAATTTTTATCTCTGCTATTTTTTCTAACGAGGTTATTCCAATTTTACCCTCCTATTTACAGGTAGTTCACCTAGTATAAATAGGAGGGTAAAATGAAAAAAATGAGAAATTAGATGGTAACTGAACAGAGACCATTCTCTTCCTAAGAGACGTCAACTTGGCCTTTGCCGAATACGTAGCGGCTCGTCTCGCACCCTAACACCCTTCTGTTGGACCCCACGCAAAAATATACTGTAGTTATCATTTCGTTATTTCAGTTTAGTGCGCAAAAATAAAAATATTTTTTCCATTATGTAAATGGGTTCCCTTTTTCTACTTTTGTAGATAATTTATCTACATTGAACCCAAAATGACGTTATTATGAGATGGAAATCAAGATATTTTTGTAATTATAATTTATTTCAGGGTTATAGTAGTCTTTTTCATTATAATTTTTTAATTTTTTAACCCAAAATGACGTTATTTTAAGAAGTAGATAACTTATCTACGTTCACTTTATAAACATTAGAGCATGTGTAAATATAAATTATATTCTCGATGGTTAATTTTTTTTATTTAATGATTTTAATTCTAAGATATATGAATCAATGATACTAAATTACTAATGTATTAATAACAAAAAATGAATGTAAGATTTTTATTTTCATATTTATATAAAAATAACCTGTCTTTGTTTTCATTGTTTATTTCCTAATATTAAAAAAAAATGATATAATCGAAATGAATGTAAAAAATGCCCATTAAAAATGAAACATATAAAACAAACTAAACACCTTTTGTCATCGCTCAAACCAAACATAATCAAAAATAAAAATTATTCAGGAAAAACAGTCACGTGGTTTACATTGTTGATGTTTGATAGTCGCATAAACTTCCGAAGGAATTTGTGGTTTTACAGATTACAAGGTAAAATCCTTGGAAATTATTTAGTTTTGCGTGAATAATTTATCTTTGATTCAATTTGATACCATAAGTGAATCAATTGAGGTACTATAGTTATTAATAATATCGTTTCACTGCAATATAGAAAAATGTTATATTTACGCCTCAAATTTATACTAGAGTTATATGACTTACGTATTAGTCATTTGTGTTATTAGTATTTATCATATGGTTAGTTGACCACCATACAATAGTAATCATTAACTAGTATATTGATAATCAGGCATAGCTTTAATGTGGATTTTCAAGTTAAAATAAAAAAGTGACAAGGTAGATGTTTTAGAAAAATATATATAAGTAAAGGAGATGGATCCATTTACAATTTTTTTTTTATTTTTTTTTTACAAATTACACTATATTCTCCCGGGAGAACATAATGTAACCAGTGTTCTCCCTGGAGTACATAGTGTAATGCGTAAGAGTTTATAAATAAAAAAGTTTGTAAATATAACTTGTCCCATAATTAAATCATTAAAAGATATATCATAGAACTAGTGGAGAAAAAAGGTTTTATGTGGGGAATGGCCAAGGTGGGGTGGAGAGCTATAGACGGAAAGTGATGTTTGTCCACTGCATAATTATCACTTTTCGCACGTTCTGAATTCTGATTCTCCGACTCAGATCACCTTATGGACGGGCGAGGCACTACCACACGTCTGCCAAATTTTCCCAACACTTTTAGCTCACATGCATATGCAAAGCTTTTCTTTTTCTTTTTTTCCACTGTTTTCTATGGTCCATGTGTAAATTTGGGATAACCAGATAAAGCAAATGGGATTTTTTTTTATATTATCATGTCATTATGTGTTGTTTTAACCATTCACAAAATTTAACTATGATAAATAAGCATTATGTAGAGAGATTAATCTAACTGTTATATCAACGATAGTAACTTGGTAGGTACTTAATTAAACAAGAGACTTATTCCAAACGTAACCTTTGACACCACCTATTTGGCATATCCTCCCCAACCATACTTTTTTTTTTTTTTTGGTGAAAGCCAACCATACTTTTACTAGAGCAAATTTAATATTTTATATTTAATTGGTGTTATGATTTCCCATATTTAATACTTTCACTTTAAATTAATATTTAATATTTATTTCCACCGTTGTATGGTTATGATTTCCCATATTTAATACTTTCACTTTAAATTTGAGGAATCATAACCATACAAAGATGAAAATAAATATAACTGTTAGATTAACATAAAATAAAATACCTAAAAAGTTTATCTAAGAGTTTGAATTCAATCTCAATTGAAAAGTTTTTATACTCTGTAAAATTGAAAAGTATCACTGATTTTATGGCTAATTTCAGCTCCTGATCTAATACAATAGCAGAACTCTGGAGGCTTTATCTGGGGCTCGTATAACGTATTGCTTACGACTTGGGCCATAGGAGAGTCATCAATGAAGCAGATTCAAGATTTCAGATGTGCTTTCCAGTGCTCCATTTTTGAATAAATTCTGGGTGCCTATAACATGTACAGATAAGAAAAGAGAAGGAAATAGTTGCGCTAACCTCCATGCAAGGCATAGTCATTCCCTTCCTGTGGGTTTTCGTCTTCTACAGTCGCTTCTTTCTTGTCTCTACCTCTGTTGGTCGATTCCAGTTTTTTTCATTTTGATTGTCTTGCAAGCTAATTGGGCCTTTGTCCCCATTGTTTATTTAAATAATTGTATGTTTTTACAGTAGCGATAATTAAGAAATATGTCACATAATTTAAGTAATTAAAATTTTCATGCAAGTAGCACTAACATGACCTAATTCATGAGGATCGCAATAAAAGGTAGATCAACTATTTGTTAAAAAGATACAGTCATTTTCTTTCTTTCTTTTTTTGGGAGCCCACATTAAAAAAATTTAATAAAGGAAGTGCGAATAAAACTCTGGAGGTCAATGCGTTCTTGATGACTTTGTACTGAGCTTATATTGCAATTCTTTTAACCTCTATTGCACGATTTCAAATAAGGTTACTGCAGCAAAGACGAGAAAGAGAACACCTCCGATGTAGGCAATAACCTTCAAAAGGAACGAAAAAACTGTTTAGTTTATATCTCCATAATGTAATATTCCAAAACAGATGCACAAATGTAGGTCCATGCTTCAACCATAGTGCACTATCCACAGAATATAAAGTGTAGTTGGAAGAGCATTAAAAATTTCGTATGCTTATAATAAGGTGCTCTTACAACCAGAAGGAAGACTTCACTTGGTCATCTATTATCTGGTTGAGAGAACATGTTCGTTCCCAATTAGGCCCCTCAAGAGGAACGTCTAACATGTTGCTGCTGTTCATAACAGCCATATGTACTTAATACTGGAATTCTCGGGCAGAAAATCATCCACAGAAGAGTTCCACGAGCCAGATTCTATACGTAGCACTAACTCAAGAAAATCATTTTGAAGATCATATCTCAACTTCTATTATTTTGCCTAAAATTAAACCCTTACGGTTAAATTGGTTAATAAATCTAATTGAGATGATAGAGCATCAATATATAGAGTTCCAAAATTTATGAAATCCGGTCCACTTGTGCGAGGGAGAGAACCATGAAGTTGGAACTAACAAAACATAGCATATGAGGAATAGATGCTACAAGCCAGAAGTTACCTTCTCTGACAACAATGTACCCAGTAAAGAGCCCCCAAGGACAGCTAGCTGCATATAAAAGATACATTTGAGAATATTAAAGCCCAAAAATATATACAGATTTGTGATATGAAAGAACAAAGATAGTTGGTTCAAGGAATATAAATTACACGCATTAAACTCTTTCATGATATAGTTAAGGTCCTCTTCAGACAGATTTATTTTCAACTTAATTTTTTTTTTAAGGGCTTGTTGGGGGTATTAAATATAGCACATCAGGAGAAAAAAAAAAGAAAAAGAAATATCGCTTATAACTTGAAGCTGTTTTCAAACTATTGAATAAGATGTTTTAAAATAAATTGACAAAAGCCATCTCGAAAGTAATTGTTTAAAAAGCACCAAGAAAATGGGTACAAGTAATTTCAGCAACTCATTTTGCACTGGGCCTTTATTTACCAATTGTTAATTTATATATTTCCTTTTTTTATGGTTTCTCTTACAGTTTGAGATTTTGGCAAATCCAATTTGTATATACTGCACTGGAAGCTTAAATTAATACTGTTATGTTAATTTTAAACAATGCACTTATTGTTACTTTAAAAGAGCAGATCCCCATACTCAGAAGTTGCATCAATTATTACTGAAAAAAAAGAGTTACCAAAGTTGCAACACCATGACCGGCCAGTGCTCCAGCTATTACTCCAAGGGGTGAAGAAGCTGCGGCAAGGGCTGAATAGTAGGGGGAAAAAATAGTTCAGGATCTTTGAAGGTGAGTTCAGCACATGACAACATGAAGAATAACATGACAACTTAGCATCAAGATTTGACAATCAATGTAAATAAATTTATTCACTTAATTACGCATGAGTTTGTTTAATAGGAATTTTTGTACAAGATGTTTTTTTCTCCTATATTTCAAACCAAAGAATGGTAAAAACATAAAGTTTTTGAAATTGACAATGAGAAAAGTGATCTGTTCTAATCATAAGTGGTCCATACATAACAGTACGTTTTATGAACCAACAATTCTAACTTCAGCACTCACCAATTGTGGAGAAAAATGATTTATCACCCCATTCAGCAACAAAAACTAAGAAAAAAGTGCTCACGACTGTGCTAGCAGCAGCTAGTATCCCAGCACCATTTCCAGAAAATTCTGAAACTGCAAGCTCTGCCTGGTTAAGGTATGAACCATTGAGTCGTAGGAATCTTAGAAAACATTGTGAACCATTTCAAATTGAAGAATAAAAACAGGGCTTAAACCAGTATTCGTGTATCCATCACATTATTCTGTAACAGATGATAAATAAATGCCAAATATTACCTCCTTCTGCTCATCATCCGATTTTTGGCCATCACTAGATGAAGCATCCAGCAGGGTAGAGACCCCAAAGTAAACCTGAAGTCAATTTAGTATCACTTAACAGCGTGTTTCATCTAAAAACGGAAAATGCAAAGGATAAATATGTGTTCCATAACAAACACTAATGTTAACTAACACAAAGGAGATGTTTACCAATAGGCAAACAGCAGCAATGTCATCAACAGGTAAATCAGTTTCTCCAAACCTGTTCAAGGTAACCTATTAGATGAAGCTTTTGAGAAGTCATTTTTAATTCTAACTGGTAGTACTTTCCTATAAAAATATTAGTCAAATAGTCAGATTACGCTTTCAAGTTACGTGGTTTCAAAAACTAAACCCAAAGAAAGGCATAGAAAAAAGTAATTATATTTATACAAAACAAGGAAGTAATCAATTAAGTTGTTGCAAATGATAAAAAATGTGTTCAACAGAAATTTCTTTTGTATTATGATAAAAATGTTTTGTGATTGGTCAAAGGCTCATATGAGTTGAAATACAACATTGTGAGTCATTTTCAAAACCCGCAGCCTATGTAGTGATTAGCATGAATTCACGAAAACTTTGTAATTCGTAACATGTGAAGAATTACTAAAACTATTTTCACTCTTACAGTGTGACCAAGTCATATCACAGAGTTAATAAATAAAGCTAGGAAATAAAGAAAACCTGAACGGCAAGATTTCATCAACATAATGAAAAGTTCGTCCAAGAACAACAGATATGAGAGTCATTACCCTGAGAATAACAAATAAATTGAAAAATATTAATAATTTGAAGATTATTATATAAGTGAAAGATGTATACATTATATAAATAATTGACATTTATTAAAGTGGCATTCGATGTAAATGTTCACATGTTTATTTGACTTCCAGACAAAATATAGGCCTGAAGAATTCTGTACAAATTTACCACTTGGTCTTTCCAGAAGTCATGTTAAGAAAACCATAAAGTATACTGATATTGTCCACTAGCTAACTCTCTGGAGGATTTTGATTAGCCAATTTCATTATTCTAGCTTTTTGCAAATATTTGCACCGTAATTGCTTGCATAAACTTACCACGCATGGTGAGTAATCATGTCAAACTCTATCAAAACAGAGTAAAAACTGTAAGGGTATCTAAATCACCATGAAATATAAAAACATACGCAAGTGCGCCAAATGTCCCAATGAAAACAACACCAGCAGAATTCCTAGCTGCTAACAGTGCCTGCATAAGACATCAAATACCTAAATCAATGGGGTGATAACATTTGCTTTGATGGTATAGGTGAATATATTTATGCTTGAACACCATAAATCTCTTACTTTTTAGTCTCTTTTCTAGAAAAAGGGGGAAATGGATAAGACTCTCTCTCCAAGAACATTCACAAATTTAAGTAGTTAAAACCAAAGTCAACATTGTGGTCTACAGTTAGGTATATGACTTATATCAGTAAATACTCGAGAAAGTATAGTGGAATTATATCAGAATTAACTGTGTGCTCAGAGATGCATGAAAACAAACTTAGTTACAGAGCTAGGCCCGTTCATCCCACCAAGCAGACTTGTCAAATGAAACTTAATAGAAGGGTGGTTAATGGTTATGGTATGAAGCACCGATACGCGTTTTCGATACGTTATTCGATGATACAGAATGTCGATTACCAAACAATACGTTTCCGATACGCGTATCCGATACGTTGAATAAAAATTTCTTCAATGTTTTGCATTTGGTTGGAAACGAATGAACTATTGATTTATGTACACTTACGGCAATAAAAAAGGTCTTGTCTCCCAGTTCAGAGAAAAAGATCAGCAGAAACGCCTGTGACAGAGCATAAAGAGCAGCAAATATTAGTCTCTGAGTGGCACAATAATTTATAGTCAATTGATTTTACTAAAAATGGTAAAGGCATAACAGAGTCCAGTGCAAATCTGTAACTAATACCAAATAAAAATCTATAATTACATGTTAGTAAAGAGAAGCTGCGTGTTCCACTATTTATGCTTCATTTTTCCTTAAAAGAAAATGATTATGATAATAAAAGTGACAGGGAGATTTTCCTAACTGAAGCAAAACCTGTGCTTATGTCACCGATATCACCAAAGATAGGAAGTGGATTCAAACCACTGGCAAAATCAGAAGCAGCAGCAGAAGCTGGATAAGAGTCTTGAAGTGTGAGGAACCCAAAGAGCACCATAAACTTGAGAATCTCAATGGATAAACTATCACCAGCAGAAGAAACAATAGGTTGGGCTAAGTGACATTCCAAATTGGAGTTGTCACCAACTGATTCACCCAAATTGTTGCAATTCTTGTAAGCACGAGTGAATTCCTGTGTGAAAATACACAAGCATTCATTTAACCTATGGAAACCAACGACATTGGCGCTAATCAGTAAAATCAAGTTGAAAAGAGGTGAAGGAAATTACCCCTGTACCCCGAAGCTTATCAATTCCAAAACGTGGCGGTTGATTGCGGGAAGGAGTTGAAAGGAGAATTCGGCATTTGATTTCATTTCTAAATTGCAGAGAGAGGTACCTCTTAGAGCAGAGAGTGGAAGGAAGAAGAAGAAAAGAAGAGGAAGGGAATGGTTTGGGAAATGAAAGGAGTGAATGTGGGCGTAGCAAGCTATGTGAGTGTGAGTGTGAGTGTGAGTGCATTTCTAAATTGTATAGAACTTTCCCTTTGCGTCCCTAACTCTCTCTGCTTCCTCAACTACTGTGTCATCACTCTGTGGTTCCTCCTTGGATAAGCCCCGCCACACCATTCACTAACCAACTCTCCCTGCTTGTTATCTTTTTGCAACTTGGCACTCACAAATTAACCGTCAGCAATTCCATGTCTATTTTGCTGGGCCTTTATTGGGCCCAAACTAGTAGTTCTGAATCTCTGCTAGCCCAATAAGACCCAAGGAAGAGGGGGAAATAAAATAAAAAACTTGTTTTATAATATAACATAATAGATCCTATAGATTTAAATTCTTTGATGTCGCATGAAAGAAAAATTAAAAATTAACATTATCATGTAACTTAATTGCTACAATTATAAAATTGCCTTCAATTATTTTAGTTAGACTGCACGCTCAAGCAGTGACTACCTTCCTCCCAAGTCCCAACTAATTCCATTTGTACCCCATCTTTATCTCTTTTGAAGGTTCATTCAACCATTAAAAGGGAACAATTTCTTTCATCATAGCCTCATAGGTGGCTATTTGTAAACTAAATATTTGATATTTGGCAAAACTAGAAATAAAATTTACCGAGTTGAATATACTTTTCATCTCTCATCAAATGAAGGTTGAAGTTTTCTTATAGTTGTTAGTTAGCTTTTGTTTTTCTAAGCCTTGTGTCTCTGCTTTTTTTTAATGGTATTGTAATTTCAATATCTTATGCTTAATTTAGGACTCAATTCGAATAAAATATCTATATCACTTAACATTCCCCCGGAATGCATGGTGAGAGGCTGAAGCTAATAAATAGTCTGGGCATGCATTACATGACCCTTGGGTAAGATTTTATCCTTCCATAAAGAAAACACTGACACTCACTACATATAAAACAATATTATTTTATGGGAAAAACTAATCTTATGTTACATGTGGTAAATTTCTCTCCTACACATCCTTCGATAATTGTGCCACTTTTTTCTTTTCTTTTCTTTTTATTTTTCAGGTGGTGGAGCCCACAAATTTATCTCTATGACATGAGATAACTTATCTCCTTTAATATGAGATTAATAAAACCCTTATTTTATTTGACATAACATTTTATACAACGGAAAATCATACTCTTATGTGGCATGAGAGTGATCTCTCATGTCACTCTCACTTCGAAAAATGTGTCTTTTTTTTTTCTAAAAATTGGTGAGACCCACTTCATTTGTATCTTGACATGAAAGAACTTTTCTCATACTACATGAGGGGAGAAATCCCCTTATACAATATTATACCCAACACTATATAATTATTAAAATTTTATCTTATATTATAGAAGTTTTGTATTATTGGATTCAAATATGCAATTTCTTTTTCATGTCTCTTGCCTTGTCCTCTAAAATTAAATAAAGACAAATCAGGAAGAAAAAAAAAATACTCTTTAAAAAGACAATATTTTCCTCTTAGTTGTCAATTTTTTAATTTTTTGTTGAAGTATCATTATTTAACTACATAGACTTAAAAAAGAGAAAGAAAGAGATATAAAGAGTTACGAGATTTAATTCCTATACTATCATGCGCACCAATCAGCCCCTAATTTTGAAGTCATATAATGAATCCAATGATGGCCTGTAGTCCCATCCCCGTGAGTGCGTTCCACACCAAAATTATAACATATCCGTTAAGCAGATTCTGGGTTTCTATCAGGTAACTGTTCTTCCACTTCTGAGATAAATTCTATTGGCACCCCATTGTGATACTGTTGCATCACCAAAACCGATGCTGTTGTGGGGCAATCTTGTGATGCCAAGAAACCACCAACAGGTCCTAGTTCCGAGCATTCACTTCTTTTCAGAGCATAGGCCACTTCACCTGCTGGTCTTCGACCCACAAGAAACAGATTGCAGCAATTAAACTCGCGGATAGTAGCAACTGTTTCTGCAGCACTTTTTACTATTTTCTCTTCATAGACGATGGAGTCATCATTGGCTATTTTCAGCTTATATTCAGCAAGGAACTCCTCATCCTCTGAGATTATTTTGGTGCTGGAGGAATCTCCCACATCAACTCTAACAATCTCTCCTACAATCCTAGGTTCCAGCACAAAGCGAAGAACCACTAATCTTATGCCTGGATGTTCAGCCATTCGACCTCCATAAGCAAGGGCCTCACGGTCATCACCACCACCAAAGAAAAGGACAGTAATGCAATAAGAAACATTACTTGCAGATACCTGAGATGTACCACCAAGCCCACGATCAACAAGAATTCCAACTGAGCATGGAGCATGCTCAAGTACCCTTTTGTTAACCGATCGAAAATCATTTCGTGTAATATCTAGTGAACCATCCAACCTTTGATGCTTATGAAATGGAAGAATAATGACTGCGGCTCTCTTTGTCTCAGCAGTTGCACAAATGTCTTCATGTATGCTAGCCATGGATGAAATTGCTATCATTGATCGGACAGAAACTTGGCTTAGTTGCCTGTAAGCCTCAAATGCCACAATAACATGGTAAGAATCTGCACGTTGACCTTTATTCCAGAATGGCAACCCGTTTTTCCTTGCCTTATGAACCATTAGTATAGATGATGATCTCTCGGAAAGTTCTTTAAGGTGCATTGCATACACACAAAGTGCATCACGCTTCTGGATTCCTCTTGAAGCCTCAATCAAATTTATCATTGATGGAATATTTCTCGCACCATGGAAGCAGGCAAGAATCCTCAGTTGGCTATTTGCAGTTTTCCTTTCAATTGTTCTGTATTTGTAATCAGCCGTCTTCCTTGCGGGCTTATACACAGCAATGACAAGAGGAGTGGTAATGAAGGTAGTAAAGAGAGCCATAAGAACCATAATGGCAAAGGTCTGATCATTCAAAACCTGCAAATGCATATATTATAAATATCCATCATGATGATATATAGGAACAGGTGCCTTGTTAAACTAATTATAGAGAATAGTGAATGCAAGGAAACTCAAATACCTTTCTATCTTTACCGATGTTGAGGACAATTAATTCAACCAAGCCTTTACTATTCATTAAGAATCCCAACATTAAAGCCTCGTTAAAAGGTACTTTACAGAAAAGAGACACTACAACAGTCCCAACAATCTTCCCAAAAGAAGCTGTAAATATAACAAAAGCCAGAAGACCCCATGATTGCAGCCCCCGAATGGTGGCTACATCGGTCTTTAATCCACTTGACACAAAATAGAGTGGGAGCAACAGACCAGACACAAGATCCTCTACTTTGTCCACAAGAGCACTGGCAAATGGACCATCTTTTGGGACCAAAACTCCAGTAACAAAAGCGCCAAACATAGCATGGATTCCAATAGCATCTGTGGCAAACCCAGCAGCTAGAACTACAGCTAACGTAGCACATATGTATATCTCCTCAACCGGCTCCCCTTCATGGCATCGTTGGGCCATCCATTTGAAAATTGGGGGGACAATGAGGATTGAACAAATTACAAAACCACACCCAGATAAGAAGACCCACAAGGACACAAGTGGAGATTGGCTCTTGCCTGATAAGGCAACAGCCAGAGCAAGCAGAATCCAGGCAGCTACATCATTAACTGCTGCAGCTGACATAGCCATTCTGCCAACATTAGTGGTTAGAAGTTTCAACTCTGCCAAAATACGAGCTAATACAGGAAATGCAGTTATCGACAGAGCAACACCCATAAATACAAGAAATGTGGTACTATCTCCACCTCTGTTAATCGTTTCATGCAGAACGAATGATGAACCAATTCCTATTGCAAAAGGCAAGCTTATTCCAGCCATAGCAATGCCAAAGGCTTGTTTTCCAGTTTGACGCACAGATTTAGGATCTAACTCTAGGCCTGCTAGGAAGAGAAAGAATATAAGGCCAATGTTTGCAAGAGTATCTAATACTGTAAGACTCGTTGGTGGGAAAACTGCATGCAGATAGCTTTTATTCCGTCCAAGTGCTGATGGCCCAAGTAATATTCCTCCCTGTCAATAAGCAGTATTACATATATTAAAATCATACATTAATTTGTACCCACCAAAAAAAAATTATACAGTTATAACCATTCCTTTTTCATGTTCAAGCTCACATCTAATAAAAGTTACAAAAATCTCTGTGCTTTTTTAAAGGCAATTTGTAAGACCAGATATGGCTTTAATGATGTGCGTTTAAATTCCTTGCTGTGTAGAGAGTGGTTGCGCAAAAACTGCAATTCTAATTTCTCTAGTGTACACATTTTTGCATGTATATTTCTCTATACCGACGGAGAAGAATGGAACGGGATGGAACAACTTTGTTCTGTTCTGTTCTTCTTGGTTCCACCCTTTTTAGTAGAACCAAAATGTACCACATTTTAACCCCATATCTAGTTCTGTCCTATTTATAATATAAATCAAACAGAGAATAAAATCGATATGTTATGTTCTGCCCCGATATAGCACATCTCCTTAAAGCCATACTGCATTCTACATGGTAAATTTCACGTTAAATATTAGACTCATTTAGACTAGTGAAACAAAGAGAAGACTGATGAAGACCATGAAATTATATAAAAATGGAAAAGTATAAGCTCTTATTGTATGCCAATTGCCAAATGCATTATAACCTAGTGGCAACCAGTTTTTTTGGGAAGCAAATGATCTCAAGTTCAACCCCTTGTGGGTCTTAGCGAATCATTCACTAGTTCCTAGGAACTCCCTTGCAACCAAAAATAGAAAGATCTTAGTAATATTAAATAACGAATATTTATTTATAAAGAAGAAAAACATAGCCTAACTTCATTAGATTGAGCAAATATTTAAAGGGGGAAAAAAGGAACTCACAACAATCTCTGCAATAACTCGTGGTTGCCTTAAAGGTCTTAGAAGGTATGCGAGTCCCCTTGTGACTACAAGAACAAGGCATATCTGTAAAATAGCCAGGGGAAGTGCATAATCAAGAGGATTATCTCCCTGAAATACACCATTTGATGTGGGTTTCATTGGTGACGGGCAAGCATTTCCAGATGTAGCATTCAAAGTCATTTTAAACACTACGAAATCCGATACACCCAAATTTCTGCATAAGAAATTGATAAAATCAACACCGATAAATACTCATGGACAACATACTCCAAATTATAGTAACAACTATCTTTCAAAGATGGTATAATACACACAAAAATTTCATGAAATTTTAAAATGAGAGGATGCAATCCCCAAGACACACGCCACTCGCACACAAACATGACATGTTTGTCCTTCAACACAAGTGAATTGGAAAATGCATCTTTCTTTTCTCTAGAATTTGGCATGACCTCAGGCCTTTTACTAATCACATAATAAAGAATAAGAATCGGTATATTTTTAATTTTTATTTATTTTTTGAAAAAAATAAAAGATTAAACAGAGGAAGGTAAGAAAAGAAGAGCACTGAGACATTACCTGTTTGAAGTTTATGGTAGTTGAAAGAATAAGAGGAATCAGATTCAGTTATGCAAGTCCTAATGATCATTCAGAGAGAGAGAAATTGGGGAAGAAAAAAGAAGCTCCAGAAGGAAACACATTATTTGATAAATGATTCAAAAGTGATGTAGACTTCTTAAGATGCGTTCGCCGCTCACAGTCATAAGTGAAAACTGAAAGCCCTCTGACTTTCTATACATTGTCAACAAAGTGGGCCCAATATTCAAACTCAAAAAATTGTTTTATCCGTCCCACTCACTCAATCTCACTTTACGTCCGTTACGAGTTTTTCTTTTCAGTATTTATCATATGCAATATATCAGATATTATTATTTAACTATTATATTAAATTTAGGGGATTCACCGTTGGATTACAGTTTGATTAACGATTCATATTGAAAACATAAATAAAACCCTTTTTACCTCCTTTCTCTCTCCTCCCCTTTCTCTCTCCTCCCCATTCTCTCTTCCTACGCTATACCTAATTGAAATTTTTATGCCCTTCATCGCCGATGTCTGCTGTGCTTGTAGCTGTGGATTTTGGTTAAATTTCTGAATTTGTTAAATCATCTAACTTGAAAAGAACCCTTGAATTTCATCTGATTTCCCCTGAATTTCAAAAAGCAAAGATGGTGATAGCACGTTCATGGATCATCTAATATTGTTGATTAAATTTCATTACAAGAAGCTATATTGTTGATTAAATTTCATCGACTAATGGACATGCTCATGGATCGTGAGGTACAGTTCATCTGATTCGTCTATGCAAAATTCTTGAAAACATTTGCAGGAAAGGTAATAGCATTGCTCACCTCTTTTTTTTGGTTGGATTCTGGTTTTGAAAAAATTTGCTTGAATTTTTTTACAGAGAAACGTGCCACTTGAGTAGATGTTTCAAATCTGATGTGTGATCAAGAAGGAAGGATACGTCTTATTCGTTGCAGGGGAGGAGAGAATAGGGTGGAGTCTGAGAGAGAGAAAGTGGAGAGAGAGAAAGGAGGTAATAGGGTTTTATTTATGTTTTCAATATGAACCGTTAGATCAAATTATCCAACATAGGTTATATAACCTATCCCTAAATTTAGTTACTTATTTATATATTATTTTTAAAAATTACAAAGTATTTGTTTAATTTAAAAACAAATAATAAAATTAATTATTGTTATAGACTAAGATATTTACTTATATCTCAACAAGCCAATGGATAAGTTTATTATCAGTAGACTGGGAAATTAATGTCAAAATCCTAACTGCAGATAAGACTCCGTAACAATTTCATAATAAATTAAGTGAAGATCCAATTAGGTATCTCATTATCAATAGGGGTTATCAACACCAGCTACACATTTTTTGAATTTATTTTACCTCTGATATTACTATGCACACACATGACGTCAACGTCGTATTATATAAGCACACAATAATTCATACATTTCATATGATATCTCTCTCATAAATATTCATGAACGGATTGATTCTATATATAATTATCATTTATTTTTTGGTAAATATAATTAACTTCCTTTAAATGTATATTCACAATCCATTCGCCGAATAATTATTTATACAAGTGAATCAATTATGATTTATGTCACATCATCTCAAAGTACTAGAACTTCTTAAGAAACAAAGAATTCTCGACTTCATAACATTTTCAAGCACAGATGTAATAGAAATAAGGGATTTACGTTCATCATTTAACATGACATAAATTTTTGTTTACACATAATACTTTGTGGGACCCACATTTTTTGAAGCAAAAAAAAAACTAAGACACGCAGAACGAATCTTTATAATATTACATAATCAAAATCTTCCTACCAAAATAATATTAATAAGAGTATGGATATTTTTACTACCAAAATCTTTTACTACCAACTCACTACCTATGTAATCACCATTGGATTAATATTTTCTCTTTTTTAAAAAACTTTTTAACATTTCTCTATTTGATTGAATGGTAATTAGATAGGTAATAAGTTATTAATAAGAAATTTTAGTAATAAGAACATTCTTCTCTCTGTTAATAATTATTATTATAAATAATAATAATTATACTAATGATGATGAAAGAAAGGTGAAAAAATTCCGTTCATTTGAAATTAAGTGACGCTTTCAGAAAATCTGGAGATAATTATTCCATGGTTTCATTCTGTGCAGAGAGGAAGTAATCCGTGCCAGGGTGGCAGGGTCCCGTGGAAATCTTCCATTGATTACAATTTACAAACTTGGAATATGAGCTCCGTCTCTTTCTTTTTCTTTTTTCTTTTTTTACACGATGATAATGCTAAAGTTCAAATTTATGATTTTACGTAAGGGTTTTATAAGAGTTATGTTGTAGGAAAAGTGATTGTGTTATGTTATATAGATTCGTTTTATGTGTCAGAGTTTTTTTTTTTGCTGCGAGCTCCACAAAATGTTGTATGTGTAGGAAAATTTTTGTTGTCATGTTAAATGATAGATGATAAACCCTTTACGTAAACTACTCAAATTTCTTATGTATTATGTATTATCAGGGTATTTGGTGAAGGATATATATTCTTTATCTGGAAAAAAATATTTTTGTAAATATGATAGAAATTTTTTTTCTCGGATAATTTATGAAAATGTATTTGGTAGTTTAATTTTTTTTAAAAAAATTTGAATTAATTATACTGATACCATGAGCAAATAAAAATACCATTTATCATATGATATATTCATATGAGAATATAATGGGGGAAAGCACCATTTTAGAATTTTTGGGTAAAAGAATTGTCCAGTTAAAGTTGATTAGATAAGTTTTTCCAAAATAATGCAGTCAAACATGTCACATATGCTGACGGGACTAGTCCCGTCACTGACACTGACGGGACTCCATGTAGGCAGACTCGTTACCGTAAAACTTCGGAATGCCATAACTTGTTACTCGAGTATCCAAATCAGATGATTTTTTTTTTTGATTTCACATAACTTTTCGAGATCTACCCAATGATATCTCATTTGACATAGTTTATCTCCCAGAAACATAATTTGAATTTGTAACAATTGTATTACAATCACAAGAGCGTTTAAACCCAGAAGATCTTCAAACTATGTTTGTGGGAGACAAAATATGTCAAATGAGATATCATTGGGTAGATCTCAAAAAGTTATGAGAAATAAAAAAAAATCATCTGATTTGGATACTCGAGTCACAAGTTATGGCATTCGGAAATTTTACGGTAACGAGTCTGCCTACATGGAGTCCCGTCAGTGTCAGTGTCAGTGACGGGACTAGTCCCGTCAACATAAGTGACATGTTTGACTGTCTTACTTTGAAAAAACTTATCCAATCAATTTTAACTGGGCAATTCTTTTGCCCAAAAATTATAAAATGGTATTTTAGCAGAATATAATGTGCAAAATGCAATGATAGAAAAAAAGTTTTCAAAAATTATTTTAAATTTCCTCGTACCGATCATTAAAAACAAATTTACTGCACCCCACTTTTTGAGGAATTTTAGAAAAATCCACATACCAAACAACCTGTGGATTTAAGAGCTCTCTCTTCGTTCTCTGTTAGTCAAAGCATTACATTTGAGTTATATATCTAATTGGGTTTATCATATATCATTTAACATAATCATAAAAATTTTCTACACACACAACATTTTGTGGGGCTTGTAGCAAAAAAAACTTTGGCACGCAAAATGAATCTCTTTAACATAACACAATCACTTTTTCTACAACATAACTGTTATAAAACCCTATCTAATTTGATACGTTTCATAACCCTATCGAGCTCGGTCGAGTTTTGATTCTAAAAGGTTAAATCTATGTTTAAATATGTCAATTTGACCAAACCACCACTTACATAATTATTGACATGTGGCCTGACTTATTTATCAAAAAATAAAAGTCTGGTTTAACCTATTAGCCAATTAAAAAAATAAGACAACAAAAATTTATACAAACAAAATATACGATAAATAGCACTATTAATTTTACAAAGATTCCTAAATTCAATGTATATCTAAACAACATCATATAAAACAAAATCATTAAAAAAGTCTGTTTAACCAATAAAATGAAATGAAATGGGTTGGGGAAAGAGAGAAATTATGAGTAATATAAAAAATATAAAACATAAAAAGTTAGTATACTAGGCTAGCCCCCTAAGGTGGGCTTTTAAATTGGAGTTTGAGACATTTTTATTAAATGAGCTTTTATACAAATCCAAACCTGATTTCAATAATCAAATTTTAGACATGTAAGTCAAGGCCTTTTCTAGTAGGGCCAAAAGCCCCTAATTCGTTTAACACCCCTACTTGTTCGATATACGAATAGGAACGAATAGGAACCTATATGTGTTTGGATCTGGACCATCTTATGTGAAAAAAAAATGATATAATTATTTGGGCAATAATAACCATACAACAGTGGATCAAAGGTAATAAAGGATGAGAAAAAAAAAATTAAATAGGTAATTACAAAATTATAATCGTTGATTTATTTTTGTATGGTTGTGATCTTTCCACTTGGCCCTATCATGTTTTTTTTTTTTCACACAAGGGTAACCATTTCTTATGTGTTTAGGTTGAATGAAATTTATATATGTAGGAAATTTATTTTAAGTAATGTTTCTTTCTTGTTATATAGACGTTTTAAGAGTTTGTTTGGCAATCTTTTTAAGTTAAAAGTTATTTTTAAATTAAAGTTTAAAAAATTTAAAAAATAAAACTATAAATTCTTTGGTGATTATATAAAATTTTAATGATATTTTTAGGATTTTGAAGAGGAGATATAGAATGACTTGTCATTGGAATAAAGCATAAATAGAACAAAGATAAAACTATAAAATATCTTATTCTTTTTTTTAATTTATAAGCTCTTTGTTTAGAAATTCTATAATATTTATTTTTTTATTAATAGAAGTAGGGCGATGAGTATCAAACTCATGAGTCATGATCAAAACTTTGATATCATATAAATAATTATATCAACCTAAAAACTTAAGTTGTTGATTGAGACAACGGTAATAATTTTATATTTCTATAATAGTATTTACAAGCTTCTGTAAGTTTCAAGAAAAAGATCTATAATTATAATAAAAAATTTAGGGAAAAAATCAAAAACTCTCATGTGGTGTTGCTCTAAATCACTTGCACCTCGATATTTTTTTTTTCTTTCTTATCCCTTATGATTTTTTCCATTCAAACCCATCTTTAACCCCGTTAAGAACTAAACTAATTTTTCCTTTTTTTTAGTAATCTCAAGGTATCCTCCAACTCTAACCGGAGACTAATCCTTATCGAGCACTCTCGGACCCTCTCGGCGGTGGCTTTCGCAAATCATTTTTTCCATTCTCATGGCTCATTTTTGGTATACCTTGTGCTGCATAGACCTATTTTTGGTTTACTTTGTGCTTACTTAATTCAACTACAAATTAATAGGTGGTGAGAATCGAACTCATGACCACTTGCTCACTCTAACTCTGATACTATGTAAAGAATAATTTCAACTCAAAATCCCAAGTCATTGATGCTAGACTAATGATTTTATATATCACTAACACCCTTTTTAGAATAAAAGAATTGACCGTGGATAAAAAAGAAGAAGAAATAAGACATATATGTTAGAAACTTACAACACTTATAGAAAAAACTAAAACTAAAAATGAAAAATAGAAGAAAAAAATCAAGTATGTCTAAATAAAGAAGAAGAAAATAGATTAAGGAAAAAAAATAGAAGGAAAAATAAAATCAAATATGTTGAAAACTTAGTAACATACCCACGGGGGTTGGCTCAAGTGGTAAGGTACTTGGGTTCGCTTAAGCAAGAACTCCAGTTCGAGACCTTGTGTATGCAGAAAATACTCACTGGGAGACTCACCTGCTAATACTAAGTAACCGACGCGGGTCCGACTGGATATAGTCGGGGCAAAGCCCCGGAAACCAGTGGAGCACTAAAAAAAAAAACTTAGTAACATAAAAGACTAAAATAAAAAATTGTAATTTAAACCCAAAAGGAGAAAGTAGGCTATAGGCCGAAGACGAAAAAGAAATAGAAGAAAATATAAGACAGAAAATGGCTAAATAAAAAAAATAGGTTGAGGACAAAAAAAATAGAAATATAAACTCAAATCAAATATGTTGAAAATTTACAGCACTAACAGAAAATACTAAAATTAAAAAAAAAAAACCTAAATCAAAAAGAAGAAAATATACTAAAGACAAAAATAAAAATATAAAATACTAAAATTAAAAAAATAATCAAAAAGAAGAAAATAGACTAAAGTCAAAAATAAAAATAAAAATGAGTGCTGTAAGTTTTAATCATATTTGTTTTGATTCTTTCTTCTATTATTTTGTCCTCAGTGTAATTTATTTATTTTATTTAGATATATTTGATCTTTTTTCCTTAGATTTTTGTTTTTTTCACTTTTAATCTTTTCCATCATTGTTAAAAGAAATGGAAAAAAATAAGACGAAAAAGAAATAAAAGAAAAAGAAATCAATGTTGAAAATTTCTAACATATTTGGTCTTATTTTTTATTATATTTATTTTGTCTTCAGTCTATTTTTTATTTAGACTATTTTTATTTTTTTACTTTTAGTCTTTTTTGTTATTGTTGAAAAATTTCAATATATTTAGTCTTATTTTTTCTTCTTCTTTTTTGTCTCCTTAATTAGTCTATTTTTTCTTTTTTATTTAGATATATTTGATTTTTTTTTAATCTTTTCTATAAATGTTGTACATTTTTAACATATTTGTCTTATTTTTTCTTTTAATTGTGTTTTTGTCCATAGTCTATTCTTTCTTTCTAAAAAGGATATGTAGACAAATTAATTTAGTTTCTAATAGTTTTACGAATGCGTTTGGATGAAAAAAAAACTATATAGGATAAGTAATTTATAAAAATAGGAATGTAAATAATTTAAAACAGAATCATAAGGGAATTTTTGATTTTTTTAAAAACATATATATATATATATATATATATATATATATAGGGCCTTTTAGAAATAATCAAGTGTGAATAGTGATGAAATTTCACATCGATTAGAAATGTTCAAAGGAGTACCATATAAGTGCAAAAATGCTCATATTACATGAGCCTTAAGGTTTGAGAGTCGTGGTATTAACCCAGTTATTGTTGTTTATCATTTGGTTATTGGTGGAAGAATCCTTTACAAAGGATTTCAAGCTCTTCCATGCCATTTTTATCAGTGTTATTAGAGCTAATAGCGTGGTTGGGCCGGGTATTTGAAGATAGTGATGTTTCAAGGTATATGATACTAGAAATATTCGAAGTATGAGTTATAAAAAAGTTTAACGAAGAATCCCCGAAGCTTTGCTAAGATTATAGAATAAGGGATAGGTTATTCTACCTATCATTTTTTCTGGCTACCTTTACCTACTATAACAAGATGGTGAAAAAACAATGAAGGTGAATGAGTGACTAACCTTCATAAAACCAGCCAAGAAAGCTATATCACATTTCTCAATATGCCACCATAAGAAGCGAGACTATAATTAGCATAGAAATGGTGAAAGATTATATCCCTCATTAATTGATATTGTAAATATGACATAATTATTGAATTAATGGTAGATTATATTTTTATCAATTAATATTGTATTGATTTGTTCTTGATGTATAAATGAGAAGATGGTGAAAAGCAATGAAGGTGAATGAGTGGCTTGAGATAATATGAAGTAGTGTATAAGGATCAATAAGGAGGTGTCCACGGATTTTTGGGTTTAGTATAAAACTAGGATATTGTTATAAGGGTAAAGTGTGTGTCATTTTAAAGGATATAAAGTTGTGTCATTTTGAGAGAGAGAAAGAGATAGATAAAGGAGGAGAGAGTTGACAAAAAAATAAAAGTGTGAGTCTCATCTCTTTATGAGAGTGAAAAGATATAAGTTGTGTCATTTAAAAGAATAAACATTTGTGTCATTTAAAATGATAAATATTTTTTTTCCTTGTTATACTGCAAAAATCAACATTTCTCGTTATAAATTCTATAGTCAGATGTATTTTAATAATAAATTTCATACTATGCAGTAGAAGTGTTTTTACCGAGTTTCATTTTTTTTTCTTTGGATACATACCCAATTACATCAATTTCTTCGTCTACTATAATTTTACAATTTTATTATTATTGGAATATTATCTTTAGAGGCCATTTGGTACGCGGTATTCTTCGGGATTTCAGGAAAATTGAATTTTTCAAAATTTTAAATTTTTGGATATTATCATAATCCGGATGTAAAAATCATTTTTTTAAAAATCGAGATTTCTGGACAAATAAAAATTTCTTGTGTATCAAACGTTCCCTTAGTACTACATGAATACTAAAAGACTCAATAACCATTTACAAAATATAAACAATAATATATATATATATTTTTATTATATATATTATTTTACCTATTTTTGTATAATTATTTTTTCCTAAGTGCCCACCATTTTTTATTTTTAATGATTGTTATATCCGGGGGTGAGATAGCTAAACGCGACAGGGGTGACGGAATGACTTTTCCTCAAGTTGGCCATGCCGCTGGACATCTAATCTGGTACCGAGGCAAAGAAGGTAACAGTGTACCATCGCTTATCAAACTAGAAATAAATACTTAAATAGTGAATACTAAATAACACTTTGATCGTGGCACGGCACACGCACACCGAACTCACAAATTCGACACCAGACATAAACAACATTACATTACACGCTCACTGTCCTGCACTCACGTGTAATTAAACAGGCAACATGGGGAAAAATAATAGTAAAAGAAAACATAAAAGGAAAACGAGGTGAGGAGAGAGAGGAAAAGGAAAAAGAAAGCAAAAGCCATAAATACACCATTTGAAAGTGTGGAGAGAGATGAAAAGGGAAGGAAAAAGTGGGGAAGGGGAAGCAGAAAAGGAGGAAAAATTGGGAGAAAAGTTGAATAGAGGGGTATTGGTAGGGAAAAGTAAGGGCCCTTGTACTCCAGTGCCTTCTTGGAGACTTTGGGTTTTGGATTCTCGCGGACACCCTAACATCATTGAGGACCACCATACACTTCCCACTCTCTCTGCTAGGAAACTCGCCGCCTCTCTCTGGGAATTCCACCAATACCACCCACTCTTTCAAATGCATCGTCCTGTCAATAACGGCGGCGGCGGCGGCGGCGGTGGTGATCCTAGACTTCGCCGCCACCATTACATCCTTCACAAAGACAAGGCTCCAAACATCTCCAACTTCTTGGCTGATGCCACTCCCAGTTCCCCTGATCAGGTCCGCTCTCTCTCTCTCTGCTTCTATATTTTAGCTTTTGAACTATTCTTTGGTTTCCTATCCTTTCTCTTTGATTTAGGATGATACTTCAAAATAGGGCCAATGTCGTGGTACTGGTGGATGAATCTTTGTATTTATTATTATATTATATGTACCGGAATATTCGCTTAATGATCCTTGAAGGGTCTCGGAGTTTTTTTGTATTCTAGGTTAAAAAATAATAATTCTGTCGTTTTCATTATCTAGGTCATTATTTGCTTTTATTTTGTCTTCATGTTTCTGCCTGCATTTCTCGAAGATCAAATAATAATATTACCTTGTTCGTTATAAATGAGTATTTTGATTTAGTATTGCGTCTATAAGCACTGATACATGTTTAGATGGGGTAATGTGAACTCATGCTCTGTCACTATTCTTATGAATGTAACGGAGGCAGCAGTTTTCATTGACGTTTCAACCATTCTGATAAAGATAGATGTAAAGTTCATTTATGCTAAATTACTAATGATTCTCTGCTCTTTCATCAGCCAGCTAGTGCGAGCAGTTTGAGGAGGCATGTTGCAGCATCATTGATGCAGCATCATCGGGCAATTGAGAGAAATAACCATGCACTGCAACCTCTATCTCCTGCAAGTTATGGTAGTTCCATGGAGGTAAGCACCAACCCCCACTTCCCTTCTTCCTTTTTCCCGGCTAACACTTCTAGAACAAAATATAATAAGGCACATGACAATTTCCTTGTACGAAAACATGGTGTGTTTTTTTTTTGCGGGAATGTTTCAATTTGGCTTCTTGTATAGCATGGATCTCTGGAAGTCACAATTGCAATGTAAAAGATTGATTAGGAGTTTTCTGGAATGTGTTCTAATAGTGTATGGTGGAAGACATAAAAATCATTATTAGTAAGCAATTTCCCTCAAACTGAGAAAATTGGTCATTAATTTATTTTATTCAAGATAATGAAACAACATACAAATAACAGTTAGCTGATGTTTGGTTTGCTCCCTGAGTAGTTTGTCAGAATGATAGCTAAAATAGAACATTTGCAAAAAGTCATGAAGTTTGTTTCGAGATTGAAAAAAAAATCGAAGTTCGAGTCACTGTGATTGTAGATTTATTTTCAGACTAAATTGCCGCTAATGTTCAGGTCTTCCTGAAGATTAGTGCAACTACCTCCTTGTTGCAGATGGTTTGATATGTACAAATGATAATATTTATCCCAACTCTACTCTACCTACTTGTTTATTGTTGCAGATGACACCTTATAATCCTGCAGCCACTCCTAGCAGTTCCTTGGAATTTAAGGGAAGGATTGGGGAGTCACGTTATAGTCTCAAAACATCTACGGAACTGCTAAAAGTGTTAAACAGAATATGGAGCTTGGAAGAACAGCATGCTTCTAACATTTCGTTGATAAAAGCATTAAAAACAGAGCTAGATCATGCACGTATCAAGGTCAAAGAGTTGCTTCGAGACCGACAGGCTGATCGACATGAGATTGATGACCTGATGAAGCAAGTTGCAGAAGATAAATTGGTTAGGAAGAGTAAGGAACAGGATCGACTCCATGCTGCTGTTCAATCTGTGAGGGATGAACTCGAGGATGAGAGAAAATTAAGAAAACGTTCAGAGAGCATACATAGGAAACTAGCTCGGGAACTGTCTCAAGTGAAGTCTTCTCTCACTAATGCTATGAAAGAATTGGAGCAAGAGAGAACAAGAAGAAATTTATTGGAGGACCTCTGTGACGAATTTGCCAGGGGAATAAACGAATACGAACAAGAGGTGCATGCTCTGAAGCACAAGTCTGAAAGGGACTGGGTTCAAAGGGCTGATCACGACCGTTTGATCCTCCACATATCTGAATCCTGGCTGGATGAACGTATGCAAATGCAACTGGAAGCAGCTCAGAATGGTTTTATCGATAAGAAGTCCATAGTCGATAAACTAAGCCTTGAAATAGAGACTTTCCTTAAAGCTAAACAAAATAGTATTAGTACAGAAAATCCAGTGGTAAAGGATCGCCGGAATTCCTTGGAATCTGTACCATTGAATGATGCTGTCAGTGCACCACAAGACGTGGGTGATGATGATTCTGTGAGCAGTGATTCAAATTGTTTTGAGTTGAAAAAGCCAAGCAACAGATCTAAAGTACAGGAAGAACAGCCTGTGGACAAAGATTTTGATGAGACATTGAAATCCAACCACATGAAGAAAAAACCAATACCTCGAGAAGGGTTTAAAAACCGTAACCCATCTAGCTTTCAAGTAAAGTTTGAAGAACAGATGGCTTGGGCCTTGTCATCTAATTCAAATAAGAAGACCCAGTCAATTGATGCAGAACAACAGGTTAAGACCACAGATACAAGGCCAGTTGAAGGAACTATATCTGAAAAGCCTGAACACTTTGAGGTTGGTGAAAATGATGGTTTTGAAAGAAAAAATAACCCCAGTGAATTGCACAGCTCCAATAAAAATCATATTATTGATAATGTCATTAGAGGTCAACTTTTGACATCAGACAGTGGCAATATACATGCTGAAAATAGTTATGGTGAGGCTTCCTTCAGCAATGCTGGATGGAGGAATCAGGCAAGCCCTGTGAAGCAGTGGATGGCTAGACTTACATCTGCATCCCAAGACCTTGACATATCAGAGGCTTCCAAAGTTCCTTCAGGATCAAAGGATAATACTTTGAAATCAAAACTTCTTGAAGCAAGGTCCAAGGGGCAGCGATCGCGTTTAAAAGCCTTGAAAGGGTCCTTTTAGATGATGTTTGCCATAAGAGAAGTTGGAGAATTCTGGTTATATTCTGTTGATGGTGGTCATTACTTTACTGTGTGTGTAGCATATTTCTCGTTCAGGGTTTATTCTGTATAGTACTATAGATGCTGTCATTTTCATGTAGCTAAAAGAATCGGATCGACTTTTTTTTTTTTTTTTTTTTTTTTGGTAAATACATGGGGCATTGCCCCACGAAACAGACAAAATGAAACAAAAGAAAACAAACAATAACAGGAAAAAGCAAGACAGAAAGAAAACTAAAAACCATCGTCTCAGAAGAAACAAACTCAGCATCTTGCAGCTGGAGTGATGACTCCCGGATCCAGCATATCAGCAGTAAGAAGATTAAGTAGCTCACTGTGAGGGGATGTAATAGTGGATAAACCAAAAGGATCATCCATTGCTTTCTTCGCTAGCCAGTCCGCACAATGATTACAGGTCCTAGAAATATGCTTCAACAAGACAGACCAATCCTTATTGAGAGCAGCTCGAATCTTAGTTACCAGAGGTAGCTTTCGAGTGTCATTACCAGTCATGGTAAGAAGGCCAATGGCTTGAGCAGAATCTGATTCAAGAATAATTTTCTTCCAACTAGATTTCCAAGCAAACTCCAACCCATGTAAAATAGCCCAGAGTTCAGCTTGCAAAGGGGAGCAGAAACCAATAAAGACAGAGAAACCAGAAACCCAATTCCCCTCCCAGTCTCTCAATAATCCCCCACATGCAGCTCTCTCATTAGAAACTGCACCATCAACATTTAATTTTAAGGAACCTTGAGTTGGAGCAATCCAGGCAGGAGAGGATCTGATGAGGGGGTATATAGGATCAACTTTTGTTAGCAATTTTCTGTTACAGCACCTTAACTCTCCAATTGATTCAGCAATACAAGGAGAAGGGTCTTCAGGTCTCTTTACAAAGCCTTCATGAAGCTCTTTATTTCTCCAATACCATAAGAAATTACAAACGGTAAAGAAAAAGTCCCTCCAGTCCTTGGCATGGGTATTCTTTATATTCAAATTGAGGATAATCCACTCTTTGGAACAACTTGAGGTGAAAAAACCAGGAGGAAGAGGATGCAACAAAGGTATTAGCCAGACCTTTTTAGCTTTATTACAGTCTCTAAAAGCATGGAGCAGGGTCTCCGCTAGGTCAGGACAAGAGGGGCAGCTATTAGAGGAATCACTCCATTTGCTGATATAGTCTTTAGTTGGCATCCTACCATGGAGCATTTTCCACAAAAGAAGCTTAACTCTCTCTTTCCCTTTCCAACTCCATATCCGGTCCCAGCAGCTATCACTAGAGAGGGAGTTAGGACAGGTCAGATTTCTATAAGCCGATTTAACTATAGACTGACCTGGAAGCAAATTTCTCTAGCTAACACAATCCTCTCCTGCTTCCCCATCAGGATGAGGAATAGCCATAATCTGGTTTACTACACTTTCATTAAAATGGTTAAAGAGAAAGTGCGTATTCCATCCCTCTCCTGAAGAGAAAGTATTATGGTTTATTTTGAGATCAACAATCTCAGCTGAAGGAGGAACAATTGCTAACGAAATTAAGCTAGTGTTGAGACCAGCCCAATCATCCTTCCAGAAATCAACTTTCTTCCCATTACCAATCTGCCAAGAGATATTACTTAATATATCTGGCCAGACTTTGCATAAACTTTTCCATAAATGAGAATCATACGGTTTAGAAGATGCCTCCTTTAACAACTCTTTATTTCTGCCATATTTAGCCACTAGCACTTGAGCCCACAGGTGGTCAGGGGATTGAATTAACTTCCAGGCACATTTTTGCAGGAAAGCTTCATTTTGTTTTCTAAGATTGATGATCCCCAGACCACCTTGCTTTTTGTCCATCTGGAGCTGCTCCCACCTTACCGCATGGTGATTCCTATGATTATCAGTGTCTCCCCAAATAAAACTCCTTTGAATTCTTTCTATCTCATCACAGATGCCCTTTGGGAGAAGGCTATTCTGCATATGAAACATAGGAATAGCTGAAATGACTGATTTAGCTAATGTCACTCTCCCTGCCATAGACAAGCAGCTCTTTTTCCAGCCCTGGAGTCTCCCATTTACTCTGTCCATGATCTCTCCATAATGTAGTTTATTTATTCTTCCATGCTTCATTCTATAGCCCAGGTATCTGCCAATATTCCTAGTATGAGCAAAGCCACTTATCTCCACAATAGAATTAGCCAGCTCAGAAGAAACATTCTTAGAGAAGAAAATGTTTGATTTGGGGTAACTAACCTTTTGCCCCGACATGTCACCGAAGATTGCAAGACAGTTCAGAATAGTCTTGATCTGATTGATGCTAGCTTCACCGAAAAGAAGCAAATCATCTGCAAAAAGCAGGTGAGATATAATTGGACCACCTTTTCCAGCTTTCATGAGCTTCCACTCTTCTCTATTAATGCAGTCAGCAATTAAATGAGACAACTTCTCCATACACAGAACAAAAATATAGGGAGATATGGGGTCCCCTTGTCTAAGGCCTCTGCTAGGAGAAATTCTGCCTGACTTAGCACCATTCCAAAGGATTTCCAGCTCAGTAGTAGAGATGCAATGCATGATGAGATTCACAAATTGATCAGGAAGACTAATCTCCTTAAGCACTTTTATGGATGAAACTCCAGGACATGCGATCATAGGCTTTTTCGAGATCAATCTTTATAGTAAAAAAGCCCCGCTTACCTTTCATTCTATTCATAGAATGAACCATCTCCTGAGCAATAACAATATTGTCTTGAATTTGCCTATTGGGAACGAAGCTGACTTGGTGAGGGGAGATTAGCTTGTTTAGAATGGGTTTCAGCTTCCCAACAATAATTTTACTGATACCTTTATATAACACTGAGCAAAGAGCTATAGGCCGAAATTGAGAAATTCTCTCAGGTTTAGCAAGTTTTGGAATTAAGACAAGTAAGGTTTTATTGAGATCCCTAACATCATCTGGATTCTTCCAGATATGAGAGGCACACTCTACCACTTGCTTCTTCAGGAGATCCCAATTTTTTTGGAAGAAAAGAGCTGGGAATCCATCTGGGCCAGGAGCTTTGAGGCCACCCATGGAAAAAAAAGCCTCCTTAATCATAAGATCAGATATGGGCTCATTAATCAACTTCAGATCAGATTCAACAAGGCCAGGCCAGTTAACACTAGTGACAGCCCAAGGTCTATTACAGTTTTCTTCTGCGAACAGGTTATTGAAAAACCCTAAAATAAGCTTCTTCAGATTTCCTTCTTCTCTAACAGGATGACCTTCATCATTTTTTAATTCTAGGATCTTATTCCTAGCCCTCCTGATGATAGTAGTCGTATGATAAAATCTAGTGTTCCGATCTCCATCTTTTATCCAATTGCATCTAGTTTTTTGAAACCAAAGAGCTTCTTCTTGATCCAACACTCGGTTCAGTTCTTCCTGGAGGGCCTTGTCTAGGTCTGAGTTAAACTGATCCAGGTGGTTATTGGTATTCAGTTGAATATCATGCAACTTATTAAGTAGGAACTCCTTTCTAATCTGAATACACCCAAACACCCTTTTATTCCAAGACTTTAAAGGGTTAACCAGTTCATACAAGCTCTGGTTAATTTTAAGATGAGGTTTCCAAACAAATTTGAGAAAGTGGGAAAAGGAAGAATGCTCAAGCCAAGCCACCAGAAATCTGAAAGGCCTATCCTACTTACCATTTTCTTTTGAAGACAAGGTTAGGAGCAAAGGATTATGATCAGAATTAAGCCTGGGCAAGGATCTAACATAAGCATCATCAAAAGCAACTCTCCAATCTGCATTTACACAAACTCTGTCTAACCTTTTGAAAACCCTGTCAAGATGAAGCCATTTAGGTCCCTTCCAGGTAAACTTAGAACCTTTACAGCCGAGAAATCGGATCGACTTTTAACAAGTAAAAAACAAATATACAATTTTGAATAGTTGCTAGTTTTTTTTTTTTTTTGGGGGGTTCATCTCTGGTTTCAGTCTGACATGCTAGCTCCAAAGTTTCAAATTGTGATACATCACTTCTTTAAGTATGGCAAAAATTTATCTACTTATCAACCATGAATCATAGTATTTAGGACTATGGTAAATCCTTAACTATATATGTTGGGTATTACGATAGTTGAGGCGCTGTAAAAATGTGAATCCCTTACAGAAGAGAGAGTGATGATAGGAATGAGGATTTGAATAGGTTTGAGGTCTGACTAACAACTTCAAAATAAGTGATTGGCCCTTTACTTTGTAAAAATCTTTTTAGAGTAAATATCATTATTGGTTCTCAGCAAATTTTACGATGCCCGCTTTAGTTCTTAATAAATAAAAAAGTTATTTGTGGTCCTTAAGAAATTCAAAATGGATTCATTTTAGTCCTTTTGAGGGATTAATGTGATTTTTTTTTTGAATTTGTGAGGGACCACGATTTCAACTAAATGGGACCATTTTGAATTTCTTAAGGATTTATTTGTTAGGGACTAAAGTGGGTATAGTGAAATTTGTTGTGTTGGAGAGTGATACAGAGAAAAAGAGATAGATAGAATAACTTATTCTTTGATATAAAAAAAGTTCTGAAAAATAATAATTTTAAATTTTTTAAATCTAAAAAATAACTTGATAAACCATACCTAATTATAAATTTATCTCGTCACAAAGAAGGGAAAATTTTTGGGCCTATCTACTGCTTTTATTAAGTGTTTGTTTGGGAGTTATTTTTAGGAGAAAAAGGGAAGAAAGATAAGGGTTTTATTATACTTTTTCATTGTTTGTGAGTTTAAAAAAATAGAGGAAGAGAATTAAGGATTTATGTAAAATTCTCCAAAACCCTGCCCATCCTTAAAATTAAAGTTCCCCTAATCTGAGAGGTTAGAGAGTAAAAACATTAGAAATTACTTATGTACCCTTAACATTAAAATGTGAAAACTACATAAATGTGGCATTATTAGAAAAGTCTCAAATACTGACAGAATTTATCAAGAGAAAATATTTCATTGAAAATAGTGATGAAATTTTTGACGAAAATCATATTATGTCAAAAATAGAGACGAATAAAATTTCCATCAAAACTAAAGACAAAATTAGAGACGGAACAAGATTTGGCCATAATTATTGACAAATTTCGATATAACAAATTTTCCATCAAATTTTTCAACAGGACAAATTTCCATCGAAATTTTTTGAAGAAAAATATTTATGTAAAATTTAGTCAAAAGTTTAGACAGAAATATTTCCCTCAAAATTTTTTACAATTTTTTTTTCGTCAAAACACATCTCCATCGAAAATTCTGGACGAAAAATATTTTGTCAAATTTTTTACGCAATTCTTTTTTTCGTCGAAAATATTTAAGAAATTATTTTCGTCAAAAGTTTTGACAGAAACTAAATTTCGTTGAAAATTTCAACAAATAAAAAATTTCGTAGCCTTTCGACTTTTTCGTTGGAATTTTTGTCGTTTGCCACGTAGAAACTTTGTCGAAAATATGATCTCTTTTTGTAGTGTGAAAAATATATTAATAATTTTGTTAAAAATTTTAAATTTAATTTTGTTTGTAAAATATAATAATTATATTAATTTTTAAAAAAAGTCAAAGTTTCAAAAATATCTCATTAACCCTCCATTTTTTCTCCTTTTATCTTTTTTTTTTAAACTCTCAAACAAGGTAATGAAATACCCTCTAGTTTCCTTTTCTTCCTTCCCTTCGGGGGGCGTTTGGTATAAGAGATATTTTTTTCACCAGGAAAAAATATTATTGGGAATATGGTAGGAATTTTTTTCCTAAACAAGTTACAAAAAAGTGTTTGGTAGGACAAATTTTTTATATTAATGTTGAATTATTTTTATTATGCTATATTTGGTTGATTGTAAAATATTTGTAGGAATCTATACTTACATTACAAAATTACCCATTGTTTTTTGAATATTTGCTTTCAATGTTAATTTTTTCTTCAGTTGGCTTGTGTATTGACAACAAAATACATGGTAAGAAATGAAGTTCATATGCAACTGCCCCTGAATTGCTCTAGCAAATTTGTAGTACTTGAGTAGGTATACATTCAACCATTTCTATATCACAAAAACTTCTCCTATTTTTCTCTTTGTCAATAAAAAGGTCTTTAAGAAATATACAAATACCTCAAAAAAAAGAGGGAACATTCATTCTCTGTGTGTGTGCGTACACTCTCTATAGCAAGTTGATACAAGACTGAGTCTAACCACGGATCAAGAATTTTCAATACCTACTAAACAAAAACAACCAAAAAACCATGGTTGTATAAAATGAGGGTTCCAAGCATCTACAGCCACACACAGAGGCGGACGCAAGTCAAAAAGAAGGGGGACACATGCCCACCCTTAAAAATTGATATGAAAATATGAAAATACCCTTTACTTAAAATTAAGTTTCCTCATCTCTCTTTTTTGCTTTTTCTCCTCCACCTGTGACCACCACCTCCATTAGAACAAATCGAAAAACCTAAGTACCTAATTTTGAGGCACCAGTTACATTGGAAAGTTCATTGTTGAAGCGAGCGTCAAGGCTGGGCATCCTTAAAACTCTCGAGCACAGCTAGGGACGACGATGTCCGTTCAGGTTCATCCTGAAAAGCTTGATTTTAGTTGAAAATAATTCTGCTTATTATGTTCACTACTTTGCACATCAACTTCAGTTAGCTCCAGTAACTTGTGCTGAAAAGTCTTACGCATTGACTGACTTCTTTAATTTTATACTGTTGTTGTGTAATGCAGTTGGTGCTTCTTGCAAATGAGCAGATATTTTGAGAGAGAAGCAATTTGATGAGATAGTCAAAAGTATTGCAAGCGATGATGTTCAATCAGGGAGAGGCTTGAATCAAGAAATGAGTTTGTCACGACCAGGGGGACACACGTTGGAGCTCACATTATCGATCATTGGTCAATCTGTTAACATTGTTTGATCCTGTGCTTGATGTGCTAGAAATTATGAAAGACGATACAAGTTACAACCCTTATGCATGCAAAAAGGTCTGAAGCCTCTGGCCTTATGATGCGTATGCAAACTTTTGAATTTGTATTACTTTTGAACCTGATGATCAAGGTCTTGGCAATAACGAATGAGTTGTCACAAGCACTTCAAAGAAAAGATCAAGATATTGTAAATGATATGACTCTTGTAAAAGTTTCAAAGGTGTTATTACAGAAGATCAAGGATAATGGGTGGGATAATCTATTTCAGAAGACTTCTGAATTTTGTATAAAACATGATATAGATATCCCTGATATGGAAAGGGTACTTGCATTACAAGGGAGAACAAAACATAGAGGACTAGTTACTCATCTGCATCACTTTAATGTTAACATATTTTATGCAGTGATAGATACTCAACTTCAAGAGTTGAATGATTGTTTTAGTGGAGTTAGTTCGAATTTGCTAGAATGCATGACATGTTTAAATCCGTGCAACTCTTTCTCAGCATTTGACAAGAATAAGTTGTGTGAATTTGCCGGTTTTTATCATTCGGATTTTGATTTGAATGATTTTGTCATGCTTGGATATTAGCTCGACACGTATTTTTTTGATATGCAAAGTAATCCTGATTTTTTGAATTTGCAAGGAATAACTGATATTGCCAAGAGGATGGTTGAAAAGAAAAAATATATTATGTATCCTTTGGTTTATTTACTTGTAAAGTTGGCATTAACTTTGCTCGTAGCAACTGCATATGTGGAAAGAGCATTTTCAGCTATGAAATACATCAAGATTGCACTTCGAAATCGGATGGGGGATGAATGGTTGAATGATTGTTTAGAGCCATATACTGAAAAAGATGTATTTGATAGCATTGATAATGAGGCAATTATGATGGAATTCCAAAAAATAAGGCCTAGAAGAATGAGATTGTAATTATTTTTATTGTAATATACCAATACCCTTGTGGTTTACTCCAGAATCACTTATGCTCCCGTGGTTTTTTTCTTATCACATATGCCCCTATGATTTGTAAAAGGGTATGTTTTTTTATCATATATGCCCATATGGTTTCTTATTTTTTACAAAGCACAGGGCATATGAGATAGGAAAAAACCACAGGGATATAGATAATTTTGAAGCAAACCACAGGGACATTAATGAACTTTTTCCTAAAATATATGTACTTGAACTTGTTGAGTGTCCACCCTTCATCAATTTCCTAGACTCGCCACTGGCCACACAATAGAGATGGATGAGATGGAGATGAAGAGCAAGGTTGTTGTTTTACACATCTCCCGAGATATATTAATGAGGGCAATTTAGTTTGCAAATTCTGTTATGTGAATCCGCATACTGGGAGAAAAAAAAACCATGGTTGAGTTGGTAATAATTTTTACCAAAGTGTAGTTCAAAAAAAATGATGGGGATAAAACTTTGCTAGAGTAATTTTTGCTTTGACCCATACCAAACATGGGGAAAAAACTTCCCTCCTCCATTTTCCCGACATTCCAAACCAAATCCTCATAAGGTGCTGTTTGGTTGGGGGTTTCATAAAAGTTGCCCATGCAAATCAACTTGGCAGTTGTTGAAGTCCTTGTTTGGTAGACAGTTTCTTAAAATTTCCCCACCTGTTCTATTTGCATAGCTTTTCAGGTTTGGCCGTATAAATGGAGCAATAGTCACTGTTTAGAAAGCTTTCTTCGACATGGTTTTCCTTGGTTAACTGGGTAAATGGCAAAAGGTGAAAGCCAAACCAGACCAAAATACACTCAGGTGACCACCAGGCATAAGCTTATATTTTTCTTGTTTGCAGTGCCCGTGAGTTTATTGGTTCTTGTTGTAACATTGTTTCTCTCAAACAGTACATTATCAAGGCACGCTTGCTGATACTAAAGAATTATTTGACATTACACGAAGATAACAATATCTTCACTTTTGAGCTTTGAAAAGGGTAATGTTATCAAGGCTTGGGACATTGCAGTGAGAACCATGAAGGTCAAACAAAGGATGCTTTTGATGAGTTGTAATTATCTAAGTAAAAGCTTTTTTTTACCTCATATTTTTGGCTGGTTTCTGCAGGTTGGTTGAAATTGTCAAAATAAAATACAAGCCAGAATATGTATCTGGTAGTGCAGGGTCTCCACCAGATATTCCTCTAGAGTACTGATCTCATAAGCCTATTCTATTGGATGACGAAAATCTTTATTGGGGGACAAATGACACGCGCACGGGCCACTTTTTACCATTTACCGATCAATATTGTTCCTCAACCAAACATACATATCAAAAATTTTAATCAATTTGCCTGGTAAAATTTGCCTCAACTAAACAACTTTTTTTTAACTTTTCTATAATTTCACTTTCCATGTATATCCCTGACAATTACATTTTCCTGGTCAACTAAAATTTTCACTTGAACCAAACACCACCTAAAGTTTTTTTTTTAAAATTCACGAGAAACTGAAGGTGGTAATCGAAAATATTTGATTACTTACCCATGTTCGGTATGAGATTTTTAAATTTTTTCCTGAAATCTGCTTTTCCCAAAATTTTATTTTGTGTGTAATTTTTTTTTTAATACCATCTAAAAATACCACTCACGGGTAGGGGTGTAAATCATGGGAAAGCTAGGGTCTGCACTCAACACACATATCCGGGAAAACAATTTGACGGGAAACTTTTTATTTTTTAGCCAACCAAACGTGGATTTCATCTTTTCTCTACCATGTTTTCCCAGCATACCAAACCTATATTAAGCCTAGTTTAGCCCATACTCTTAGGAAAAATAGAGTAAGCTTAGGCTTATGAGAAAACCTTTTAACAAATAGACCGTAGGCCAATTTTGCCAAACCTGGCCCAAAGCCTTGTAAGCTGGCCTATTTAATTTATTAAAAATAAAATAATAAAATAATTTTTATTTTATGTGGCATGGTAAAGTACCAATAACAACACTAATTTTTATGTGCACCGCTGCTTAATACCATGGAACAATGGATATCTTGCAGGATTATGATGTTACTGATGAAGATCTTTCAATAATACTCTTTTTTCCCTTGTCTTGATGGTGGTTTAAAGCTTTTTAGATGAATGACATTCTCTTATAGACTTTATTTCAACTTCTAGTAATTATATTTTTCTTGTTTTCCACATTTCTTTGACTCTATTCTTCTATGATATAGATTCTAGAACTGGGGTATTATGTTAGACTCTTTTTTGTTTGTTATTTTTTTTCTCTTTTTTGTTTGTTATTTTTTCTTATGAGAAGTATTAGTACATACATGAATGGAACTTTCTTTGGTCTATACAATTATTATTTTTTATTTACAGTGGTAGACCTACAAGGCCTGTAGGCTATGTCAGGTTTACTTATTTTTATAAATGGGCCGGGCTTGGCCTACAAAGAAAGCCTTTATAGGCCATATAAGCTAAAAAATTTTTACGTGGGCTTGGGGTCAGAGAGGCCAAGACCCGGCCCAGCCCAACCCATTTACACCCCTATTCACAGGATAGTATTCTATGGTTTATATGACAAGAAAAATTTAAATACAACAAACATAATATCAAGAAAATTAACTCAATATTTACAGAAATAGTTTAGACTACTAAATCACATCTCCAAAAAAAAACCTCATTATCCGATCATATTCCGAAAATCGTGATTTTTTGATAAAAAATTTTCCTCATCGAACGTCCCCTGCTAGCACCAAAATTCTTCTCAAAGAGATGAGATGAGATTCACGTTGTGACAAGTGAAAACACCTGTGATAACTGTTGAGAAAAATAATAGAGAGGCCAAATTGAGCGGGCCCAAACTGAAACCTCCGGTCCAATCCAATTGAAAAGGCGTGAAGTGAGTGAGTCTGTGAAGAAGCGTGAAACGCACACGGCGTCCCTGATGGCAGCGTCGTTCAGATGGATATTACAACGACACAAGGATGTTCCAAAAGCTGCTCGCTTCTACTCGGAAGGCTTGGACTTCACCATCAATGTCTGCACTCTTCGTTGGGCAGAACTTCAATCTGGTCCTCTCAAGCTTGCCCTCTTGCATTCTCCGCAGTATCTCTCTTTTTTTCTCATGCCCTCCATCTGTTCGATAATTTGTCCATTCCTAACTACCTTTAATAAAACATGACCTCATTGTACGTGATACTTTTATTAACTTCAATTTGCTCAAAAAATATACTCCAATGGTGATTAGATAGGTAGTAAGTTGGTAGTAGAAAATTTTGGTAGTAAGAATATCCCTCCTCTACTTTTAGCTGGTATGAAGAACCAACAGAAATTTTTACTCAATTGATTTATTATTTCTAATTTTATGATATGTTACTGTTAATTAGCCCAAAAATATTTATATTTTTAAAACAAATGTTTGGTCTCGAATATTGTATGGAGTGGTCAGCTGCTGATTTTATTTCACAGTGACCAAATTACGCAGAAGGGATCATACAACTCGCTTCTGTCATTTACGGTGACTGACATCAACAGTACAGTGAATAAATTAATGGCATTAGGAGCTGTGCTAGATGGACCTATAAAACATGAGGTCCATGGAAAGGTAGTGACTAGTGATTCATTCAACACGTACTAAATAATTTTTTTTTTTTTTTCCATAGCTTTGATTCTGAAGTGACAAGGTCTGATTTTATTTATTCATGATCAGGTTGCAGCTATGCGGTGTATTGATGGTCATGTCTTAGGCCTCTATGAACCTGTCTGAGATAGGAGATTTAATACCATCAATAGGTTCTTCTATTGCAATTTTACTCTATTTTTTTTTTTTTTTGATTCTCTGCAATAATTGATGGCATTCTTTTGTCCTGATCTATAACAGCGGTACATAGCGTGTGAAGCAATGGACCCTAGAATAAGGCAAAATGATTAATCAATAGAAGAGTGAAAAGAATGAATTTAGATATATCTCTGTATCTCGTCATGTAGAAGGGGTTTACTTTGCCATCCATATCTCCTAGAAGTGACATGAAATCTTTTTTTTTTCTTCTGCTGATTGCCTTTTTTAAATTACGGGGTTGCTTTTTCTCGGAAAACTTGACATTTTCAATTATTGAGACTATTATAAGATATCCTTGACATGCATTTTCTCAACGATTGCAATCCTGTACTAACAAATGGTTAGGTGTAAGCTATAATTTCTCTGCAATCGATTGAATAGATTCATATATAAAAATTTGATGTGATATATGAGGATGCAGTGTAGTCTTAATCAAGCTGCTGCAAAACATGATGTTTTTGTATCACTTGCCTAATTAATTTGTAGGTGAAGATGTATGTGAGGAAGGAAGACAGATGTTTTCCCATCTCAATCTTATAGCCGCGTACTAGATGCGGTTTCAGATTTGAAAAGTATGTGACAGTTTGATGGCACAGACACATGAGCCGTTGATAGAAGAGGAAAAAAATAAATAAATAAAAAAGGAGGAAAGACGGTAATGATTCCCCTCGAATATTATGTCACTCATGAAAAATATCAGTAAAACATTATTTGATATCCACACCAAAAAAAGATTTTATTTGATATTTTTCTTTAATACTCTTTATAATTAGATAAAATATACTGTTAATTAATAAAAAAGGAGTTTAGGTTATTTAATGAGATTAATATGAAATTTTATTTAATAATGAAATGTTAAAAATTGTATACAAAAATATGTTGGTAATTAGGTCAGGTAATTGATAAATTGGTTTAAAAATCCAAGACGTACTGTATCATCTTGCAATGCTTTAAAGAAACCCACTAGATAAAATATACTGTTAATTAATAAAAAAGGAGTTTAGGTTATTTAATGAGATTAATATGAAATTTTATTTAACAATGAAATGTTAAAAATTAATAAAAATTATTTGGTAATTAGGTCAGGTAATTGATAAATTGGTTTAAAAATCCAAGACGTACTGTATCATCCTGCAATGCTTTGAAAAATCACTTTTTATCCATTTTACAAGTTCCAACTTAAAAATATATTAGAGAGCATTTGGTATAAGAGATTTTTTTTTTATTGGCAAAAAATATTAATGAGAATATGATGAGGCAAGTTAAGTGTTTGATAAGTCAGAAATTTTACTGGGAATGCTGAATTATTTTTATTATGCTATATTTAGTTGGTTGTAAAATATTTATGGGAATCTGTATTTAAATTATAAAATTACCCATTGTGTTTGAATATTTGCTTTTAATGTTTGTTTTATAAAACGACAGTCTCTTTCCATGTTCGTTTTTTCTTCAATTCGCTTGTGCCTTAACAACAAAAAACATGGTAAGAAATAAAATTCATATGCAACTGCCTCTGATTTCATTATCCAAGAACACCCGACACACTAATTCATCAGCAGGGACTTATTTAAAAGATAAAACGCTTAGAATAGTTCAAATACGACAATATCTCAAACACAAACGAAAGAACAAAAAAAACCAAATCAACCCTCTATGCAAATTTTGTTGTACGAATCCGCATACTGGGAGAAAAAAAAATCATGGTTGAGTTGGTAATATTTTTTACCAAAGTGTAATTCAAAAAAAAAAAAAAAAAACATGACGACGATAAAACTTTGCTGAAATAATTTTTGCTTTTGACCCATACGAAACGTGGGGAAATTTTTTCCATCCCCTACTTTCTAAGCATTCCAAACCATAACCGCATACCAAACACTTTAAAAAAGCTTTTTTTTTTTATTCTCTCCCCTGTTCATTACTGGAGCTTCGCATTTCAGCTTCGTTATCCTCTTATAATCCTAATATTAAATTGCTTTCTCCCAAAACATACGGGGATTTGCATGTCATCAAATGTAATTTTGAGTACTTTCAAGAACCTTAGATGTGATTGTTGGAGAATGGACACCGCAGCATGGCTTTCCAAATCTCAGACACTGCCAAGATGTTTATAATCTAAAAGCCTGTTTGTTTTCTCATGGGTTTTAACACTTTAAAAAAGAATTTTTTTTTATTCTCTCCCCTGTTCATTACTGGAGCTTCGCATTTCAGCTTCGTTATCCTCTTATAATCCAAAATTGAATTGCTTTCTGAAACCGTTTTTTAATTTATATATATGAGGAATCGAACACAGCACATGCTATTCATTATCCATCTTTCCATCACTAGATCTAGGCAAGCCCTAATAGCTTGTTTTCTCTGTTTTCTACAGCAACTTCGCGTTATACGTAAAGAAATGTGAAACAAACCGTACATAGATCAGTGAATTTTTTTAAGGAATTGTTTGGTACATAGATTTTTTTTGGATTCTCAGATAATTAATACTGAAAATTCTATTTACTTATGTTTGATAGAAAGTTTTTGAATTTTTTCTGGATAATCTGATTTTCCTAGAATTCTAATTCGTGAACAAATTATATAGTAAAAAAAAAAAAAAATTACATGTAGAGGAAATTGGTACCGGGAATTCTGATTTTTTTAAGGGTGGTATTTAGGGGTGGAAAAAATTGACTCGGCTCATAAAGGCCTGTCATCGTTTAATAAAATCGTGGGGTATAGGAAAATTTAAAATTTAATCATAATCAGAATGAGAAATATATATAAATATTTATTTATATTTTTTATACTACTTGTAATAAGCTCTCTCTCATTATCAATTTATTTCACCCCATTTTATTGGTTTAACAGACTTTTTGAATGATTTTGTTCTATATTATGCTATTTGGATATATATTGAATTTATGTATATTTAGATCAGTGAATTTTTTTAAGGAAGCTTGTTTGTACATACTTTTTTTTATAATCTAAGATAATTAATCTGAAAATTCTATTATCTACCTTCTCTCACTTTAATTTTTATTTATTTGTTTGATTGTAAAGCTTTTTGAATTTTGTTTTGGGAAATTGATTTTTTGTGATTTTCCTAGAATTCTTTAACATTTCGTGAACAAATTATATTGTAAAAAAAAAAAAAATATTACATGTACAGGAAATTAGGCTAAGGCCAGGGAATTCTGATTTTTTTAAGGGTGGTATTCTTGGAATTTTGGGTATTGAGAAAATTTGACATTTCCACTAATATTTAATAATGAACCAAATATATAATCAACAAACTTGAGCCAATATTTCCGGTAATATTTTTACCTACCAAACAATTTTTTGGTGACATTTTAGGAAAATATTATTTTCTCAATATATTCTTAGTAATTATGATTCCTGAATAAAATAAAATTTTTACTCTTTCAAAAACCCATGTTTTCAAAAATATGATTTTTACATTTAGTTTATGATATATATAAGGGAAAAAATTTTTTTTCAAACGCCCCAAATGTGAGAAAGTATATACATAAGGGAAATATTTTTCTTAGGTTTATGTATATAAAATATCTTATGTTCATGAAACAAAATAATAAGAACGACCCACAAATGATTGGAGAGAGAAAAATAAAAGTGTGATTCACATTTATTATATGTGTAGGAAAATGGGTTAACTCATGTTAAATGAGATAAATATAACCCTATATATAAAGATATTTATTTTGCTTTTGTACTTCTCAGTTCTCTAGTGCTAGTGGGGTTGACTGGTTGAGATTGAGCACCCTTAGTACACTCATTCAAACATGGTCCACGAATGTTGTTCTTTTCTTATTTGTTCCTCTTTATCAATAAAGACTCGACCAAGAATGACTGAACAACCAGATGTTTATCTGACATTTGTAAATCCAAATTTAACTAAGTGCAATTTTTCTTTCTATATATATATATATATATATATATATATATCAGTGGTTTCTATGGATCATTCCTTGATGGAATCATCTTGATTGATATGCAAGATAACCAATGCCATTCATTAAAATTAAAGCGAATGTTTAGCTAATAGATACGAAATAAGGAAATCATTTAATATCATTTATATATGTTCGCCACTAGCAAAGAAAGCAGACAATGATATTGTTATTATGGTCACATCAATTCAGATAAACTCTTAGTACCGTTGCATTATGCATACAAGCATTTCTCTCTCTCTCTCTCTCTCTCTCTCTCTCTCTCTTAGTTCTCTAGCTTTTAGAGGGAAAAAACAACTTGAGTTACTCTTGTCTTGACTTAGCTCCTAAATGCATATTGTTTGCGTAGTATAGGAGTAGTGCATGGATTCGCTAGTATAGACTATGAAGAATTATTTATTTTCATTCAATCTGATAATAATGGACGAGGCTTTTATGATAATAACAAAGGAAAACATTTTCTCAGGTTGCATAAGAATTCAATTGTCATGTTGTGACCCTTCGATTTGCGTGCAAAATTTTTCTTTTCTTTTTTAATAAATATGAGACCCATTACTAGTTGAGTCACAACATGAGAAAATCAAATCCCTAATAACAAACAAATAATCCACTTCACTAACTCTTGATACTCTTCCAGATGGGTTGGAAACATTTAGGCCCCAGAGAATAAAGGGAAATCAAACTTTACATAAATTAAACGTAGTTGCACACAAACACAATGCGAAATTCCTTTGTCAAATCTCAAGCACCATGTAGCGTGTGTATATTAATCAACTTAGCACGGTTGCTAGGTAATTAGCACGTGGAGATTCGGGTATTTATTTTTTTAAATTAGAAAATAACTGATTGGTAATTAAAGACAAACAACTTTAGTTCTAGTGTTGCTTAAAGATGGAACAAAGAAAAATATAAATCATAGCATGTTAAAAAGTGGTGTTAGATTCTGCATAAGTAGGAAAGAGATTGCTACTCCTAAGGACAGAGTGTATATATCCAAATCCAGTAATGGAGAACTTCTGAGTTTATGAAGGTAAAAAGTAAGGACACATGCTGCTAAATTGCTAATAGCTTCCCTTCAATTCCATGGTGAGATTTCCCTTGTTCTAGATTCAGACAAGAACACCACATGCAGTGTCTGTATCAGAGTCCAACTCCCCAGTTTTTGTTCTTTTTCTTAAGAAAGAAAGAAAAAAAAATGTCAATTTATGCTGCTTGCCATTTTTATTTGTATCACATAATGTGTATTAAAAGAGTTTATCATCTATCATTTAACATGACCATAAAAAATTTCTTACACTCACAACATTTTGTAGGACACACAGCAAAAAAAAAAAAAAACTCTGACACGCAAAACGAATCTCAATAAAATAACACAATAATTTTTCCAACAACAAAATCTCTTATAAAACCCTTATTAAAATATATATAAATACAACATTACCGATCACCGCTTTAAGCTTCTCTATTATAAAGCTAACCTGCTGAGTAATGTTTTTGTTTGAGCTTAATTTAGTATTAATGAATGGGAATAATCATCTAAAATATCTCGACTCTATATTACTTGGAAATGAATCCTCTTATATAATAAAAAAAATACATGATATGATCATGTAAAAATATTACAATCATACAAAAATAAATCAACGGTTATAATTTCATAATTACCTATTTTAATATATTTTTTCTCTCCTCCTTTATTATCATTATCCGCCTTATGATTTCACAGATCACTTGAATTTTCATCATATTAGTTACTATCCACTAGTTTTTCTTTTCTCTTGTCCCGTTTCCCAAGATTGGAAACCTAATATGACACTGAGTATGATTTTAAGGATAAAACACCATTAGGACAAAAAAATTATCCGATTGAAGCTGATTGAATAATTTTTTCCAAAATAATGCAGTCAGATATGTCACCTATGCTGACGGAACTCGTGCACGTCAACACCACATAGACAGTCCAATTACCATAAAACTTCGAAAGACCATAACTTGTAACTCGGATATCCAAATTACATGATTCTTTTTTTGATTTCATGTAACTTTTTAAGATCTATGCAATGACACCTCATTTGACATATTTTATCTCCCACAAACAATTTGAATTTATAATAATTGTACCCAATCACAAAAGTGTTTATTCACAAGATCTTCAAACTATATTTATACGAGATAAAATATGTCAAATGAGATGTCATTACTTAAATCTCAAAAATTTATGTGAAATCAAAAAAAATCATGTGATTTGGATACCCGAGTCACAATTTATGGCTTAGCATTACGATAATTGGACCTTGACGTTTCCCAAGATTGTGACAACCTAATAGAAAAAATTATCCAATTAACTTTAATCGGATAATTCTTTTGTCCAAAAATTTTAAAATGATCCTTTTTCCATGATTTTAAAGCTTATTTCGAAGGTAAAATTTCAAATAATATACACAACAACCGGAAAAAGATAAAAATTTAATGAAATCAGCAATATATTATTATATTTCTTTTAATACACTTCTTTATGATTGAATACATTTTATGTCTCATAATTCAGTAAAACTCACTGAACAACAAATAAAACATAATACATTATCTGTTACTAAAGTTTCTCCCGGTAAATTACAATTTGGCAAGTCTATAAAAAAAAAATACAATTTGGCAAGGACTAATAAACAATTTAGCAAATATAAGAAATTAAAAAAAATTGACAGAGAAAACTTTACTTTAAGTGATGTGTAATATTTCTATTTTTACTGATGCCAGTTGAATGCTAGCTAGAGCATAAACGTCTGGGAACTTGTTGCGGAGAAAGAGCAAGACCCAACAAGGTACGTAGACTAGTGTGGTAGAGCGTGGGCTTTGGAAACTTGTGTGCCTCATGCGCTGCCTGTAGTTAGTACTTGGAACTTGCCAACACAATAAATAGCATTAATTAGAAAGATACAATACGATCTTGTCCACACCCTCCTTGTGATGCATAATTCCTGAGAAAAAATTGCTTCATCTAGCTCCAAACCTTAACCTATCTTCAGAAGGAAAACTATGAAACCACAACCATAAAGTGATAATTTAGACGGCAACAAGAATTTTTTTTTTAATAAATTCAAAAATATCCTCATACTGTAACCGAAGACTAATTTCCATCGAGCACCGTCGGGCGGCTCTCCAAAATCTTTTTTTTCCATTCACATCACTCAAACTCGAGACCTCTGATTAAGGAACATAGTCTCCTTACTACCTGTGCCAAAAGAAGTTTGGTAACGGCAACAAGAATTTACATATAAAGAAAAGGAAATATACTCAAGCAGATGCAAAACATAAATTGAATTAAAGGGGTGTGAACATATAAATTCATAAAGAAGTACAAATGATAAAGAGGAAAGGAAAGATAAAAAGGGGATAATAAAACAAGAAAAAGGGAGCTCCCTTCAGTCCAAGTACAGGAAGCTTAAGATTCAATTTGTCTCCCGCATCATTCAATCATTTACTGAGCATCATCATATCCATTCACTCAGCATTTGGATGAATGATTCGGCAGCTAATTAAATCCTAATGCCACCCATGAGTGGACTGAAGGAAGCTCTCTTACCTGATTAACCATCCAAAAGGGTCCTGTAATATCATGTCCATTACTTTGAATGATGCCTCATCGCAAAGACACATCAAGTAGAGTGAGTGAAGGTTCAAATATTCTTTGTCACCCTAACAAAGAAATCGAAACGAATTTCTCACAGAATGGTGCTTTAGAAGACAAAGGGAGACACCATCACATGTGACATGACAACATTAATCTTTAAAGTCGAGCAAGTAGCTCACAAAAACTTAAGAAGGAACCAAGGGCTTTATATAAGCTCAATAGGAGGAGTAAAACAAAAACAACAAGTGAGCAAAATAATAATAATTCTTTTTTATTGGAAAGGAAGTTATTCATATTCTTCTTGCCCGGAACATAGTCCTAACAAATAGTGTTTTTTTTGCATTATTGAGTATAGTAACGACTTGAAAATATTTTAAAACAAAAAAGAAATAAAAGGAGGGAGGTGCTTAGAGAAAAAGGAAAAGAAAGGAATGCATAGCTAACCAGTGATCCGGAATCCGGATCATATGGTTCTTAATTTTATATAGAAACAAAAATGTAATCAGCTAGCTCTTTGATTATTTCAGGTTATTAATAGGAAAAACTACTCTTATATTACACGTGGTAGATTTCTCTCCTACGCATCCTTCTATAATTATGTAACATTTTTTTTCTTTTATTTTTTATTTTTCAAGTGGTGGAGCCCACAAATTTATTTTTATGACATGAGATAACTTATCTCATGAGATTAATAAAACTCATTATTAATTTATAGCATACCCGCAATGCAAATACATGTATGCTTCCGTATGTACTCGAGATATATATATTAAGTAGAAAAAAGGAATGACAAGACACATGAAACGCTAGAGATTCCAATAAAAAACCTAATCTTCCTAGGGTCTCACTATACTGGCCGAAAGACAATACTTTAGATGGGTATAAACCTAGTTTGACAAGACCCCATAGTAGCCTTTCTATGTCTGCCATGTAATAAATGAAATACGGCCGGTTTTAACATTTTAGAAGAAAAAAAATTGATTTTAGGTATTTTTAAAATTTAAAATAAATTCGATTAGTCGAAATTATAATCTCTTTAAAATTTCTAAAAAATTGACATTAATCCTTTAAAAAATTAATATAAAGCTATTTTAAATTTTAAAAAATTTATGAAATGACTTTCTTTTTTAAGAAATTAAATTAGATCCAATAATATTTATAGAGGACCTCACTTTACTCTAAGGTGGTGTTTGGCTCGCGGTTTTTCAAAAGTTTCCTATGCAAATCAATCAGGGATTCCAGAAATGTCTTGTTTGGTGGAATAGATTCACTCAAAAAGCCATCAATCCAAAATGCATAGCTTTTTCAATTGGATCACAAAATCATAGCTTTCCGCACTGTTTCGAAACCGATTTCGTAGGTGGTTTTTTGCAAAAAGATGGCTAAATCACTGTTTGCTTCATTTTTTCACACCCATTATACCCTCGCAAGAGATGATACGATGGGGGAAGCTTGTGTGTGTGTGGTCAGCAGCTTAGGGCGTGAGTAGATAGAAAGTGAGTAGGTTGTCTTCCTTGTGTGGGTTGAAGAGCACCTTCGTACACGGCGACCGGAAGAAAGCATCATTGCATGGTGGTTGTCGACGGAAGGTTTGCTTTCCAGAACTATCGACCTCACCCAGCTTCTCTTTTTTTCTTCTATTTCTCTGCGTATTTCCTTTACTTTTCATTTTTTATTCCATAACCACTCTTTGAAACCAATTGACGTTATGTGTATGTCTGGTATTGAATTACCATGACAAGGATTTGCAATTGCATGGTAGAATGGAGGAACTGCCAGGGGCGTTTTGGCACCAGTGCCAGCTTTGCTCTTCAATTGGGGCAAATTGTTTTCTCCTCCACTTCCCTTCTTTTCATGTGCTTGGACGTTGATTTCTATGGCTACACGGCTTTCTGGTAATTCTGAATTTTCTTATTTATTTTTTATTGAATTTTCATGTGTTTATGTTGCTCTTCTTCAACCCAATTCTGGGTCTGTCTTACTGTGTCACTGATCCCCCAAAGTTGATAACTTTTTTCAATTTAATCTTGCGCCATCATCATTTTAAAATGCAATTTACAACTAATTGGTTGCGTTTTGGTAGAATTGAGTTTGAGAATTATTGCTGAAATCAAACTAATGAAGGGTTTCTATTAGTTTGTGGTGGGTATCAGAGAATGGTGTTGTGGGCAGGAGTTGAGGAAGAAAGTAAGTCATGATGGATAGCCTATTCAATTAATTGTTCAGGGCTTTCACACATTCATTGGAAATGTGAGCCAATGTTAGTGTGGTGCAGATCCATTATTTTCAACTTTATTGAGACAATGCCCAGTTACTCATATTATAGGCAAAATAATACAAATATACTTTGGCATTGAAATTGCTTTTGTGCCACTGTAAGGAGGATTATTGAAAACATTGAATGACATAATATAGTGATTTTTGGTCAGAGAAAGTTTATGTATCAGTTATTTTGGTCTTGAGAAATCACATTCAATTAGCCTATTAATCTATTGCCATGTTGCTGGCCAAATCGCTAGAGAAAAAACAATAAATTTTGGCTTTGTAGTAGAAATAATGAGAATGGATGATCTCAAGTTGTTTTTGTTGAATTGAAATCTTTGGTTAGATTAATATAAAGTTGCCAGCACTATTTTTGCATTCTTCACTTCAGTGTTCCTTTTTCTAATTACATTAGCCATGTAATGCAATTTCACATGCAATGTGGAGGTGTTGGTATGATGACCAAGGTGCTGGCCTAAAAGCTCCAACTTTTCACTTTAACATGGTTTGGTTGTGATTAGAGGACATATTTCTTTGTGAATAGTTTGTTTATATAGCAAGTATATAGTTTAAAACCTACAGTAGGTTAATCCTAATACACACTAAAATACTTCAAGGACTATGTTTTTATACTTAACCAATGCACTAATGATATTAGAGTTTTTCTATAGTTGGTCGTACAAATTATATAATACTTCTTTTATGCCTGTCAGTTTCACTCATTGGTATTTATTCTGTCAGCATGGTCTTCATTTTGTGCATTATGTACTGCCAACTGCCTCACATTTTAACTTGTCTCATTATTTTGATTGTGTCCTAGTCTTTTTGTCATGCTACAACGGGGAAAAAGTCATGTTGTGGAGAAGAACATTGGAGTTCCTTTCTCATGGGCATTGACAAAGTGCTCATGCATCAGGTTATGATGTTTGCCTCTTGATGATGTGAAAAATTGTTGATCCATGTCTTCCCAGATAAACTCCAAAGGCCAACAGCATGAACCATTCAAGCATCTGTGTTTGATGTAGGGTTTATGAATGTGATATGTTAACCAGGTCCAAATTACTTCTCCATTCACTGTTTGTACTCAAATGACAATGATATTGGATTTTAGTAAGATGGTTATCAACACAACACAGTGTTACTATTTTATGCTTGCTTCCTTTTAATTAAGTTGATGTTTCTAGTTACATACGTATCAGGAAAAAATGTTAAAAAAAAAACAGTCAGTGTTTATCTCTTTTTTCATATGGTAATATATTATTACTCAAGGTGAATGAAAGTCACAGCACCTCTCAGAATATATATGCAGTCAGTTTGGCTAAACGAAGAATATGGCTACTTGAATAACAGTAAAAAAGAAGAACATTGCCATAACAGATTGGGTGTGATGGTGTATACTTTACAGTGATGTCAACATTTATTTCCAAAAAATTAGATATTGTTATTATTATCATCATCATCATTATTACTATTTTGATAAAAAGAAAAGTTAGATATTGTTAACAAAAGATGTATAACACAGTAGATACCGAAACAGTACCAATCAAATGCAACATAATTGGTGTGAAAAATTCAAATGAATAATACGTGGTTTCCATAAAATGGAGAAATAATTATATTCCATCAAAGTTCATAAAACTCAATTCCTAATCAAGCATCCATAATGGGCATTCAGAAAAGAAACGTTAAATAAAAAAGTAATACGATCAGTCATTACGGGGAGCCAACCAGACTTTCTGGTTAGAAATTACATGATTTTAAATGAGGGTTATTTTCGTAATAACAACTTATTTTCCCATCTATATTTTATCTCCTACCAAACATAGATTTTATAAAAGTTACCTAATTTCCCCAGTAAAGTTTTTCCCCACCAAACATCTTTTTTTTACATTTTCCTACCTATCTCAATTTATCCCACTTTCTAACTATTTCCCTATCAATTACATTTCCCTAGTATTCAAAAAATTTCTCCTCAACCAAACGCCCCCTAAATGAAAACCTGAAAATTAAAGAGAACATTCAATTCTCGTAGGAAAGTATATTTTAAGGGTGACTCAATGGTAGCCACCGGTACAAAAATTCTTCCATCTTCTTTAGTAGCTAGCCCACACTCGTAGTTAATAAAATCCACACAAATTTAGCAGGAAGTATCTATTTTGAAGGGACTTTTTTAGCTTTCCTTTTTCTTACACGTAGAAGTTAGACAAAATAAATTTTAATAATAAAATTTATAATAAAAATAATTTTTCTTTATAATGAAAAAAAATTAAAAATAAAAAGCTCTTAAGAAGAGTTTTTTAAGTTGTATCAATTTATTTTTAATTTGAATTTTTAAATAACTTTGAAGATAAAAATTTTATATAATCATCAAGCAAATTTTAACTTTATTTTAAAGTTTTTCTCTTTTAACTTAAAAAAAAGGGATCAATCATGCTCGAAGGATCCTTTAATTAAAAGAATTTCAAAGTAAAAACGCGTCCATTTGACTCATTGGACTAGTTTAAAACATGATTTGTTCACCGATTGAACTGTTTAAAAACAGATAATTATAGATAAGTTTAAGTTATACATAAAATAAGTGTACCTATAATAAAAACAAACAAACTTTTATACGTAAAAAATATGGTTTTAATATTTCTATAGTGAATGTAAATAAGGTATTTCCATTTATTTGCGTTGAAAAAATTAAAAATTTTAATGAAAAAGACTATTATAACTCTGAAATAAATTATAATTACAAAAATACTTTGATTTTCGCTTCAAAACGATGTTGTTTTGGGCTTAAAGTAGATAAATTATCTACATTAACTGTAAAAAAACCCAAAAAATATTTATATAAAAACTTTTCAAATATATGTGACTAACCATTTTGTTCAGCATATTTAAAAGAATTGCTATATATTTGTAGATATATATTTGGCTGCTTATAAATATTTTAATTTACACATTGTATCTATAGGTGTTAATGGGTCGAGCTGAGTTTTGGTCTTGAAAGGTTAAGTCTGTGTTTAAATATGTCAGCCTGACCAAGCCTATTATCTGTTATAAATATAATTGTCGCCATGTGGCCTGACTTATTTACAAAAAATAAAAGTCTGGTTTAGCGTGTTTAAAAAAATAAAACAACAAAAATATATGCAAACATAATATACAATCAACAACACTAGTAATTTCATAAATATTCATAAATTTAAAGTATATCCAAATAGCAAAATACAAAATAAAGTCATTTAAAAAGTCTGTTTAACCAATAAAATGGACTGAAATGAATTGAGAAGAAAGAAAAGGTCATAGAAGTTGTACGGCCGAATTTTTGAATCGGAGTACGAGGCCTTAAATTTATGTACTTAAATTGAACTGGTATGCCCATTTTTTCAACCCATCTAATGTATAGACTTTTCTTTGATTAAAAAAAAAAAACTAAATTTCACATCAACTAAGCATATCAGTCCTCGTCGCCCGAGGTAAAGTAAAATTAAAGAAAAAAAGAAAAAATCAGTTCCACATAGTCACGTAATATATTAATAATAAGGATTCATTTTTCATGCCTTAATATAAATAATTATTTATATTGAGTCAAAATGATAAAATTAAGTCATAAATTATTATAAATTTTAAAAAAATTAGACAAAACTCCACGATAAAAAAAATTATATTTACATTTGTAGTACTAATATCTTTTTCATGTAATAACAACTTTCATTAGTAATAAAATAGTTAAATAACTATTTCCAAAAAAAAAAATAGTTAAATAACTCCTCACTTTAAATGTTTGACGGTGATCTTTTGTGATCCTTTTACTTCATTAAATTTACATATATCATTTTCTGTGTATTTTGTTCTTACAAATATAATACTTTAAATGTGGGAGAAAAAAATTTAAAAAATATTGAAATTATTCATATTTATGTTTGTCAGACAGAGAGACTTATCTTATGCCATATGCTCTGCAGGTAGTCTTATCATTTTCTTTTCTTTTTTGGTGAAAGTAGTCTTATCCTTTTTGTTGAATCAATCAGTCAAGATCTAAGTTACAATTTGTTATTTGTCCAAAAATGAGACATTTAGGGGTGATTGAATGTTATCTTTCATTTGTAACGTATAAATTGAAGAGGAGAGATATTATAACTATCAAAAATTTTTATTATCAATTTACTACTTATTTAATTATCATTATATTAACATTTTTTCCCTTCAAATTTTTTTTAACATTCTCTTTCTTTGATCCAATAATGATGTGATGGATAATAAGTTGATAATAAAATAATTTGATAATTAGAATATCGTCACTCTAAATTGAATATACCTTATAAGCATATTTATGTAACGCGTTAAAAGGGAATCTAGCAAAATTCTTTTTTTTTCCTGTACATGTATTCGTTTTTCGTGCAGACATTGATGCGTTTACAATTTGTTTATTATTTAATGGAATGTTTTAAAAACAATCTGCAGATATTTTGTTTAGTTCCGCAGATTAATCTTTTACGATTTTTTTATGCATAAACTCATTATCCGTAAAAGTTTATTTTTTTTGGTAATCTATTTTTGGTAATCAGGTATCGTTAATATCACTATACATTAAAGATTACTTTATTAAGATGCTTTATCTTGTTTTTAAAAATTTGTATGCACAAGCATTACCTTTTATTTAGTCTACGAACGGGATATCTAATATCAAGACCAATGTATCAAATATTATTATGATTTTTTATTAATTATAACTTTTTTAATATGTATGAGTTTAATTATTTTCGGACATATTAGTTATGATGCACGGACACGGACACGGGACACGGGACACGACACGACTATGATGCACGGACACGGACACGGGACACGACACGACACGACACGCCGACACGTTAATTCTAAAAAATGTCATATTTGGACACGTTGGGACACGTTTTGATATTAAATAAAATTTTTAATATATATAATATAATTTATATTTAATACATATAAGAGTCCATAATAAGTCATATAACCAATCAAATATTTAAATTTCATAACATAAATATAAATATAAATAATTTTTCATACTTTATTAATTTTTCATGTCGAATTTCATAATAGGAAAAATCAATTTATAAATTTTTTCTTTTATAGTTAGTTAGCAAAATAAAATTAAGATGTTTATAAAAAAAAAACAAAAAAACAAAAAAAAACGTGTCCGAGCGTGTCCGAGCGTCGACCGCGTGTCCCAAAAAGTTGACTGCGTGTCGAAAAAACGTGTCCGAGCGTGTCCGAGCGATGACTGCGTGTCCTCAAATGTTGACCGCGTGTCGGACGCGTGTCCGAGCGTGTCGGAACGTGTCCGTATCGGACACGTGTCCGACACGCAAATTTCTAAAAGTTTTGCGTGTCCGTGCTTTGTTGCATATTAGAGTAGATGATGAAATTGTTTAACGAAAAAAAGAGAGAGTAGATTATGAAATTCATTTATTTCTATATTCTTCTTATTGTCACAAAGTCCCAGAAAAAATTATCTCTAACTTGCAAGATAAATAATATAGGTGGTATGATGCTATTCATAAATTATCTTAAATGTACATGACTTAATATTGATATGTACTAATTTCATTTAAATTTTCGATTAATTTCAAGAACTACATAAGATGGATTATTATTTGACGCCATTTAAGTTTTACCAGTAGAAATTTATTTTGATATAGAATTTTCTAGTTCTATTTTCTTTAAGAAAATATTAATTTTATAAATATGACATAGAAAAAATCATATTTGCTATTTTATTTTCAAATATTAATTTGTGTAAAAATTAAGAGGTACGACTATTAGTAATATTACTGTACTACTAAAATCATCTTATTGAGTAATACTTTTAAAAAAAGTAATATTATTATTATTATTATTATTATGTGACAATGTTACGCTAATCAACGATTATCATTTTTTAAATCAAACTCATTAATTAATTATTAATTGGCAATAAATTAAAAACGTTGATTGGTAGAAATAAATAGTTAAGATGTGGTCGTAACATTGTGCGTAACATTATTTGCGAGTCACAATATCCTATCGCAATTTTTATTACATCAGATTCCCGTGGAACACATACCAAAATGTCATTTTTCACCAAATTTTTGACCTAAATGTCACGCGAACAATGTTATTTTTCAATCTGTCACGGGGCAAGTTCGCTACCTGATGTAGCGAACTCGATTTGCTGACGTGTCACATTTCTAGTGGATAATAAGTACCAAATTTTTTAAAAAATACCAAGTTCGCTACATTAGGTAGCGAAATTGGTTGGAATATGTATTTCAACTAAGTTCGCTTCCCCATGTAACAAATTTAGTATCCGCTAAAAACATGATATGTTAACAAACTAAATTTATTATGGTATCTAATAAATTTATCCACGTGACATATTGAAAAATAATATTATTTACTATACATTTAGATAAAAATTGATGAACCGTTGCATTTTGATCCGTGTTACTATGCCTTGTGACCACAGAAATGGGCGTGTCCTATCAAGGTAATGCGGGGTCTCTTAGGTTTTGTGTTGATTGTTACGCTTTGCAGTTTGGAGTTCTAAGTTTTTAATTGGCATTTCATTTCAATTTGTCCAATCCCAGCTTTTCTGCTCACGTGTCCATCCATCGCATCTCTTTTCCCTCTCAAACACCCTTCTCTCCTTTCAGATCCACGTGTCTGCACCTTATTAAACCTATCTTGTTTTTACTGTTTTTCACAAAAAAATCCGTTTAATATAATATCTTTTTATATTTTTTTAGATAATATTCTTTGGGAAATACTATACTCATGTCACATGTGATAAAATTCTCTCCTACACATCCTTCGATAACTGTGCCATTTTTTTCTTTTATTTTCTTTTTATTTTTCAGATGGTGGGACCCACAAGTTTGTCCCTATAACATGAAATAACTTATCTCCTTTAACATGAAATTAATAAAACCCATATTCTTTATCTAAAAAGATATTTTTAAAGTTAATTAAGTTTCTTACATCAACCTATTTAACCCGTCAAATATGAGAGTTATATTTTACAATCCGTCAATGTCAATCTGCGTAATCCGCTTTACATAAATACAGGTCAAAAGCGGATTCAACCTGCTATTAGCCTAAATTAAATTAAGGATTGGGAAAATTTTACTTTCACGTATCGTAGTTTGTCTGTGTATCATTTAGCACTATGTGGGTTAAAAATTATCATTTATATTCTTTGTGGTTGCACTATGTGTCATCTAACCCCTGAATGACTAAAATACCCTCATAATACAAAATATCACAAATACCCTTAATAAACAAAATATTAAATTAAAATTAAAATTAAAATATCAAAATTATCCCTAATTAAAATTAAAACCCTAATACCCCTTCATTTTATTTTTTATTTTTAAGTTAATTTTTTTTATGCTTATTTTCATATTTTGTTAATGGATAGTTCATTTGAGGGTGTCATCATCCTGTGTAATAAGGATTAAGCAACTATAGTCTTACCAAAGAAATAATATGAGAGACAAATAATACATTATTACAGCAATTTAATGAACTAAACAAAAGCCTTCAATTCACCGGATGTATCATTTGCCCAAGCAACAAGAAGTGTTCTCCACTTCACTGAATGTATTGGACCTTCACCAGAGTGCAAAACCTTTTTTTTTCATGGGATATTTTTATAGTTAAAATAATACACAAGAGTACTAGTGAACAACTAAGAATTTACGACTTTAAGTATTAGAAGAATCTGACAAACCTGGTCACGATAGCCAAACCACTTCTTTGAATTCAAATATAAATTCCCAGTTAAACCGCCAGCAACAAATCTCGTAGAGGTGTTTCTTGCATGACCCGGGTCCAAAGAAAATTAAATACTGTGAGTGGTAAGGACTAAGGAAGAGATTGAGATTTCAAGTAATAATTTCTAACCAGATATGAGTATTTTTGATATTTTATATTACGAGGATATTTTAGTCATTTAGGGAGTTAAATGACACATAGTGAAACCATAATGGATGTAAGTGATAATTTCTTAATCACATGGTGCTAAATGATACACATACAAACCACAATGGGTGAAAGTGAAGTTTTCCCTTAAGGATTTAAGTTTTCTTATGTTATAAGATTATAGGAGAGAAAAAAAAATAGAGAAAAGTTAAAAGTGGGTCTCATATTTTATATTTAAAAAGAAAAGAAAAATTAATTGGTACGGAAAATGAATTTGGGTAGGAAAATGATATTCTCTCATGTAACATGAGAATATTATTTCCTTTAAATTAAATGATTTTGTGTATGTTTTCACTAACGGTCTTGCTTCTTGTGCTGTTGGTATGCCCCACTGTTACCACCGATGTGGAAGGGATGATCGCAGCCGCTTGCTTAATTTCCCCGATTGGTGGGAGCATGGCGGACCCAGAAAAAATTATTTATGTCCGCATATTTAGTGATAGGGGTCGGGGGCATCGTCCCCGAAATTTTTTGTAAAGACATTTTAGATTAACGCTTTATGTACAAGATTATGAAATCGTTCATAATCTAGTTGCTTCCATAACAAGCTGCAGATAATAGTTTGACCAATCATTTTTCCTTCTAAATCTTATCAATCCTCCAAAATAAATATGAGAATATACTCTAGTACATTCATACATCATCATTCTATTTTATAGTGGTGAATAAAAAAGTCAACACTACGGTACAGAAGACAAGCGAAATCATAGTGACGGTCTCGTCTTTAGAGATTAGCTTGTTTGAAAATGTCAGACGTGAAATCAATTCTCTCTTTTTATAAAAATAAAAAAGAAAAGAAATAAAGGATGAAGAGAGCATGGGAATGAGTACATGACACGGGAGGAAGAATAAGTTTTTTCTCTAATCAATTTGCATTGCTATGTTATTTTAATCATCTTTGTACGCTGCTACGTTGCTAACTAATATAAGAGTAAATACTCTTTTTGGTCATTAACAAAAAATGCAGTCCCCACTTTAGTCCCTTACAAAAAAAAAATTAGTGACCTGGTTCATATGAAATTCAAAGTGAACACATTTTAGTCCTTTTGAGTGGCTAATGTGGGTCTTTTTTGAATTTATGAGGGACTACGATTTTAACTAAATTGATCCACTTTGAATTTCTTAGGAATCTCGAGACTAATTTTTGTATAAGAAAATAAAGTGGGGATCATATTTTTTATTAACGACTTAAAAAGATATTTACATCAAATATTGAACCAAGTAATAAATAAAAACCTACAGAAAAAAAAAGTCACAATATTTATGTCCGCAAGTGCGGACATTTGCTACCGACTACATCCGCCACTGGGTGGGAGTGGCTAATCGAAGGGACAGTGACCATTTTGCCACACCTGGCAAAAAAATTTATCAGACTGCCATGACAATAGTAAATTTTTCCAAAATTCCACGTGGCATATTCCGCAACATTGTGTAGCGAAATATGCTTGCAAATAATTCGCTACACAGTGTAGTGAAATATGCCACGTCAGGATGCATAGTCAGTAAAAATGACACGTGTCAAGCAGGCGGCATTCGAGCATATTTCGCTACACAGTGTAGCGAAATATGCTACGTGGCATTTTGAGAAAATTTACTATTGGAGTGGCAGTCTGGTAAATTTCTTTTCCAGACATGATAAAATGGTCAGTTTTCCCTAATCGGACGGCTGTAAAGTGTACCGGTTGATCAGGTGGGGAAAAGCACCTGCCTTCTTCGGATCCTCATAGGTGCAAAATAGAAATTGCCACCACCAACTCACGAGATTTACCCTCACAAAAAATAAAATAAAAATCCAAATAGGTGAATTGGCGGAGTTGAGTTTTTCAATCCATTTTAAAAAAGAGTTTATCACTTTGTGGGGCCCGTAGCAAAAAAGATCTCCGGTACTCAAAATGAATCTCTATAACATAACACAATCACTTTTCCTACATCATAACTCTTATAAAACCCCTTAAAAAATATAGCATTTTAAGTTGGGTTGACGGCGGCTATGTAGCACCAATACTTACACGGGACACGCAACACGATACGACACGACACTCCGACACTTTAATTCTAAAAAATGTTAGATTTCGATACGTTAGGACACGTTTTGATATTAAATAATATTTTTAATTTATATAGTGTGTATTATATTTAATATTCAATATTTAACAAGAAAATGAAACTAAACTTATAGTATACATCAATTTTGCAAAAAAAATAAGATATCCCAAATTCTTATATTAAACTCAATAAAATGGTAATCATAATCTAACAAATCTAATAGTTAGAACTAAAAACTCAACGCAACAACAAACCTTATTCCTATTGTCCCTCCCAACTCCTTTAATAGTCCCTCATTCCAATTGAAGGTAACAGTTATTGCTCACACTGCACATAATTGATCAATTTTTAGTTTATCGTGTTTAAGGACTAATTTTATATGAACTATCTAGTCAAATGTATAAGAATTAAGGTTTATTACTAGAAAAACATGAACTATTGAGATATGAACTAAATAATTGAATTTTGTTTTGTTTTTAAGGTAAATAAGTATAAATGAGAGCAAGTATGAAGTTCAAAGATTTGGAGCTCAGAATTGAAGATCATAGAATTCACCAAGTACAAAATAGAAGAATTTATAACATTTGAAGAGGAGGCTTAAGCCCAATTTTAGGGAGCTTAAGCTCTTAAATTACACAAAAAGAGTAAAATCTTCGGTAGGAGTGCACTTAAACCCTCTTTTTAGGGAGCCTAAGCGCCCAAAATGCACGAAAAGACCAAAAACCTTCGGTAGGAGCGCGCTTAAGCGCCCTTAAAAGGGGCTTAAGCGCCTATTACGGTCTAACTTAGGCTCATTGCATTGCTTCCACTTAGGGCACAGATTCTTCAACTATTTAAGGACAAATTGCATATGGATTGATAACTTTTGGAGAGGAGAAGCATAGTTCATGTTCTTGAGAGTCAGAAGCGGATTGGAATCAAGTTTACACTGGAAACCTTGAAAATTCACCACACTATCAATGGAATTTGGGGGGGGGGGGGGATTTCTTGTTTTCTTTTGTTTTTGATTCTATCATGTTAGGCTAAATTTTTATTTGTAGTTAGGGTTAAATGAAACCCAATTGATCTATTATATTTTGAAGGAATTCTAGATGTTATTCTTCCTTTTTATTTTGAATGAAGTTATCATTTCTTAATGCTTTCTATGAGCTTGAATCTTGTAGATTGATCTAAGGTAAGTGCATGACAATAGGAATGTTAATGCATGATCCATACATGATAACTTTATCATAATCTTTATGATTCTAGAAATAGATATAGGATTTTACGCAATCATATGATTCTTGAACGTAAGGCTTATCTTCTTGAGGAATATTCGGGAAACTAGGATTCTTGCAAGATTATAAAGATTTAAGATGTCAAGAAATTGAATCTTAATTAAATAAATAAAATCAATTGACTTTATATTAAAGACAACTAATTTGAAAGAGTAAATACAAAACATAAAAGAAAGATTGGAGGAAGTTGAAATCCTAACTACATTTCTTTTTTGTCAAGTAATTCAAAGTTTTATGTTCTCGTTCTTGTTTTAATTAGTTTTAATATTCTGAATCCAAACCAAATTGCATTCCACAATTGATTTTGATTGTCCAACTTAAGCAAAAGTAGTGAAATAATGTTTGAAATTATAATTCTCGTGAAAAAGATCTTATACTAGTTACACTTTATTACTTGTACGACCGATGCACTTATAAAGTCCACAAGCAAAAGTAGTGAAATAATGTTTGAAATTATAATTCTCGTGAAAAAGATCTTATACTAGTTACACTTTATTACTTGTACGACCGATGCACTTATAAAGTCCACAACAATAATACACCTGAATTATTTTATTTCAATATCAAAGTCCAATATTGCTATGCCTATATTTACATTGTGCGTCACAAGGGAGGAGGGTTGAGTGAGGTGTGGGTTTAAGAAAATAACTATTATTATGTAAACAACCCATTCAATTATTCTTTAAGTACCCTTTGAGATGCGTTGCATCGAAGCCCCCGTATAGCGAAAGAAAGGACTTGCATCCTTGCACCAAGACAAAGCTTTGAAGAAAAGAGCTTCAAGAACAAATTTGGATGCAAGGTGAGGATGGAAGTCTTTGCATGTTAAGACCTTCTTTAGTTTTCGGCAGGACATGTATGGAAAACGGATGAGTCGACTAAGGCGTGATCCAATGACATCTTGTCGTTCCTTAAGTTCTGGATAATGTATTGTAGCCCACTTGAGCACAAAGTCATAGACAGCATCCTCTGAAGGCAACTGGAGATAATCACTAGATAGCACTGCCTCTATAGCAGCCAAGGGAAAATTTAGTGCCTCTTATGCAAACCTAGATCATTCGAAGAAGAAACTTCTTATAAATCCGTGAGTTTGCAAAACAAAGTAGGAGCCAAATAAAAAAAGAGAGGAACCTAAGAATTGTATATAAGAAAAATGTTGAATATATATAAAACCATATCCTAAGGTTTTTTACATAGTATTAGAGCTTAGTGTTCGATCATCGCCGCCCCCTATTAGGTTGGGCCTGTTGCATCATCCACTTTTCACGCCCAATGGGCTCTTGTGTGAGGGGACGTGTTGAGATATATAATCCCACATTAGTTGTATGAGCAACTAGAAGGGCCAGCTTGGCTCAACGGTAAGCTTGCTTGCCGTGGTGTGTCAGGTCGTGGGTTCGAATCAGCCTCTCTGCAAAAAGTAGGTGAAAGACTGACTAGAGTATTCCCTAGACATAGTATTAGAGCTTAGTGTTCGATCATCGCCGCCCCCTATTAGGTTGGGCCTGTTGCATCATCCACTTTTCACGCCCAATGGGCTCTTGTGTGAGGGGACGTGTTGAGATATATAATCCCACATTAGTTGTATGAGCAACTAGAAGGGCTAGCTTGGCTCAGCGGTAAGCTTGCTTGCCGTGGTGTGTCAGGTCGTGGGTTCGAATCAGCCTCTCTTCAAAAAGTAGGTGAAAGACTGACTAGAGTATTCCCTAGACACTCACTGTATGAGCAACTAATATGAAGTTTATAAGGCCTTGGGCACTCTCACCCTTTGACTTAGCTTTTGGGACGGTGTATCCCAAAGTTCTTTAGAAAAAAGAAGAAGATTAAGAGAAGCATGAAGCATTGCAATTAAGAGATTGGTTATAAAAAGCATTTTTAACGAAATAATCGATCACAAAGAAACAAAAATCTTACTTAGTTATGTCTCTGTAGTTTGTGGCAAAGAACAACTTTGCTGAGTCTATCAGTGGCTGAATTGCATCTGACCTCAAAATGCTAGAAGGAAGATCCAAATATAGTAAGGCGGTCTCAAAAGTCATAGGCATTTTCCTCAATACCCAACTGCAATACCTTATACATGACTCAACATGAAATTTATGAGCAGCCATCAGCACATCCAATACAGCAGAAGCAGATTTCGTTCTTGATAAAGTATTACTATACATAAAATTAAGTAGGTCCAAAACGGCAGCTTCTTCTGCTCCAATGACAATTTAACAATAAAAATATACTTTAGCTGAATTTTGTACATTAAAAAACTAACTCAAGTACTATAAAGTCTATAAACTAAAAGGTAGGAGACAGGGGGAAGAAGAGAAAGAGACCGTCCAAGCAACAAAAACCTTCGGCTAATATAACAAATTTTGACCCAAAAATAAAATAAAAATACACAATATTCTTCTCATTAAAATATATCAAATTCTGCAATTACCAGAAGCATGGATTCGAAGAGTCACATTTTGTTGCTCAGACTCTTTCATCCCATTTGAAAACAACTACAAAAGGAATTAAAATAGAGTCATTGGAAGCAACCTAAGAGTACTTGAAAACAACCTCAAGAATTAAAAAGAAAATTAAGAATAAAGGAATTTAAAGCTATGAAACCTACTTTATAAAAGAAGGGGCTTTTAGCTGCAAGAATCGGAGAACTTATATGTATGGTCCTAACTTCTAGAACTTTTGACCAACTCATGCCCAATAATGAATCATTGCCATGAGAATCTTCATCATCTGCAAAATTAATACTGTAATCATAAGAACTGTATTGCAAACTGCAGCAGCATAAGCCTATGTACAAGTATAGACAAAAAGGACTATGATTATGACTGCCCAGGAGAGCAGTGGCGGAGCGATCTGTTGCCCGGTATAGACTCGGATCGGATTAAATTTTAACAAAGTGTATTTATTATATATAATTAATTATAATTTAGTCGGGTTAAAATTATAATTTGGCACTATCTAAAATTTATAATATTTTTTTTCACCAAAAAAAATTACAATATTTTTTATAAAGAATTTGGATAAGTTAGAGTAGACTATGCCTTCAATTCTCACTTGTATATAAAATGAGTTCACTTTTTCTACGGTCAATATAAATAATTTATCTACATTGAACTCAAAATTACATAGTTTGAAGAATCTAGGTATTTCTTATAATTAAAATTTATTTCAGGATTATAGTAATTTTTTTATTATAATTTTTTAATTTTTCAAATTAAAACAACATCATTTTGAAATCAAATATAGATAATTTATTTACAATTACTTTAAAAACATTAAAGTCATAATATATATATATAAGTAAAATTAAAAAATATTTAATAAAATTCTAATTCTTCTCGCTGGTGGTGGTGTGTCGTGAATTATCACCGAAAGCATCCAAAAATGATAAGATCATAAGGTAGAATAACAAAAATGAGAAGTGAGAGATGTTATGTTCAATGTTGCATAGAAAGGGGAAACAGAGTTTACCTTTGGTAAGGGGGTGCGTGCGTCTCTTGCGATTTGGAGAGATGGTAGTGAGAGTGAGAGAGTGGGATTGGGTGCGGATTAAAAGGGGGTCGGAGTCGGGCATAACCTCAATGGTGAGAACTCGGTCCGAGAAATTGCTGTCGTTGAATGCGAAGGCGAAGTCAAACTCATAGTAGGCTTCATCTTCATGCTTCTCATCCATTATCGCTAAAACCCTTTCCGATTGAGTTTAAAAGGCGTGTTTTGATTTGTATATGTAACCGTAACCAGCAACACAGAGTCTACTTTTTGTTAAAAACGAATAAACAAAACACATACGATTTAATAAATGAAGAGAGTCAAGAGACACACGCATCTTCATTTATTAAATCGTCTCATACGTACATTGTACAACTGTAAATCATAAAGTTTATAATTATGTGAAAAAAATTTGTTATTTTAAATGACATAATACTCTGTCTTTTCAAAAGAGATAGACATAAAAAAAAATTATTTAAATTTTAAATTAAAAAAATATCCACTTTCTCTCTCTTTCATGATTTTCATTTTTTTGTATCTATCTCTCTTTTAAGAATGATATAATTTATCTATCTTTCTTTTAAAATAACATAACTTATGTAAATTAAAATGACAAACAATCCTGTAATAAAACGTGAAAAAACTCTTTAATTTTCTGCTGACGTGATTTACCCCCTAAGTTTTAATAAAGATTTAAGAAAATTGAACTTTTTTTGTGTATTTTTTTTTCGGGAACGACCATTGAACTTTATTAAATGTGAAAAAAAATTCATGTCAGTTCGTCAAGCATCCTCTTCGTTACGGGAATATATTTAGTTATTTTAGTATCACGGAAGCATCGAGTTTTTGATATATTTTTTCACTCATAATAATATGATATATATCTTATTTATATCAAATTATTAATAAATAATTTATTCTAAAATCAAATAAAAGAGTGATTTAATAAAAAATAAAATAAATATCACATTATGAATAAAAGATGCATAAAAAATTCGGTACACTCATGACACTACAGAAATTTTCCTTCATTACGGTACATGGCATGATTACCTGAAAATCATAAGAACCATTATTGTTGAAATTTTTTTGTTTTGGTAAATGATTATTGTTGAATTAAAAAACAGAAACAAGTACATAGTTAAATGGGTTTAATATTTCTCATGGGATAAATTTTTATTTTATTTTTTGAGATATTTCAATCGATTCATTGTTTACCGACTAATCCGATTCAGAGCGGATCTCGAGATTAAGATTTTAAATCCCTCCTAAAGACGATACTAGAAAAGAACAAACTCTAACTCCCACTTTTCCTGACGTAAACTAAACTACCATCATTTTGTTCATAGAGAATAAATTTATCTCCTACCAAAGCATAAAAATATGAGGACTCTTACGGGGTATATAAGGAGAAGAGAGAGGAAAAAAACCATAAGTCACATGTACTTTTATTTATGGGGTTATCACTTCTCATATGATTGCAATTTTATTCTTCTCTCCTTGATGAAACAAAATTGTGTGGGTCCCATTTTATTATAAAGAAAAATAAAATAAAAAAACATTGCACAATTCACGATGGGTCAGCTGCAAAAAAACCTTATGCTACTATCACAGAAGAAGTATATTTCCGTTTATTTATATGTAAAAAATAAATTTATCTATTATAACACGAGAAACATTAAAGAATTTTATTTCTATTAGTCATTTTATTTATGTTAAAGAATTTCTAAGTGGCGTTTGGTTTGTTATTTTATTTTATTTCTTGTTGATGTACTTTTATTTATAATTATAAAAAACTTAAACATTTTCACATTGTTTCATATTTTTAAGATTTTGTAAATAAAATAAAAAATAAATTTTTTTTTCACCCTTTTTATAATTTTATAAAAATAAGAAACGATATAAAATAAGGGAAAAGTGTGTTTCATTTTAAAGGATGTAAAGTTATGTCATTTTAAGAGAGAGAAAAAGATAGATAAAGGAGAAGAAATAGTTGACAAAAAAAATAAAGGTGTGGGTCCCACCTCTTTGTGAGAGTAAAATGATGTAAGTTGTGTTATTTAAAAGGATAAATATTTTTCCCATAAAATAATGGCTAATTTTTTTATAAAAATAACAAAAATATATCAATTCAAAAATAAAAAATAAATCAAATACCACCTACTATTTATATTTAAGGGGACGCTTGATTGAGGAAAAAAAATTACGCATAGAAATCATGATTTTCAGAAATATACTGGAAAAATAAATTTCTCAAGAATATTACCAAAAAATTATTTAGTAGGTCAAAATATTACCCGAAAATGTTACGAAAATACTGTGAAATTTGTCCATATCATGGGAATCCAAAAATACCATCGTCCTTATGGGTATATGATGATATTTTTGAATAACATTTTGGTTCAAAAAGCTTCACAATTTTTTTTTCTAAGAATCTGATTTTGCTGGAATATTTTTAACAATCTTTATACCAAACGTGAGTAAATAAAATTACCCCGAGAATTCAAAAAATTTCGTTTTAACAAATGCCTCCTAAAAGTCATAGGCGAAATGGACATGATCGTTTCAGTAAATCGAAAGCCTAATGAACTGTGAACTCAAGGGTTTTTTTTCTCCCCCTAATCTTTATAAAATTAAGGAGGAAAATCACACATCAAGCCAAGTTGAATGGAATACAAGGGCGCAAGAATTTTAATGTATTCACAACAGAACCAAGTTAAGAGTAAAAAAGACGAAAGCACTCCTTCAGGACATGTACCAATATCACCTATTGAAACCAATAAAACATTGAAAGAATTGTAAGAAATAATTATATGAAATTATAAGACGGATTCTAGGCTCACTTATTCAATACTTGATTTCAGGTTTGAGAAATTGCCATATTTAATATGAGAATCCTCCAAATTTCAAAGACCAGGATCTTGTCGACAATGTCTTCACAACCCTCAATGGCACAAGTTGTGAAAGAACTATTATGTAAATATAGAAAAGATCTTAACCAATTATATTAGCTTTACTCCCTTCCTATCATGGGTATAAACTTATTGTCAAATCTACACTATCATAATTATTAAAATCAAAACAAAACAAAATTTATATTAAAACAATAAAAACCACGATTTTATCTCAAGAATTGTTAGATAATTCTCTAAAAAGTTGTCTCCGTTGTAAGTAAATACTCATTTTATTTTGGGTAAAGCATTTTTCTGAATGATTAAGATTATAACCAATTCCTTTTGAGATACTAAATGCCGCTCCGAACATATATATGCAGTCTAACACTAATAACGTTTTTTACCAGACAAAAAAAACAGCATTTTTTAATCTACTACTGTAATCAAATCAAACTTAAACAAGTGAAAGCGCGGAAACTCAGGTAACATGCATATCTTTTATTAAAGAGCAACAACAACTACATAAAACAAGAATTGCTCTGCCTAACCAACGATCCTCTCCTCAATGAAACATACGATTTTAACTCAAATGCTTCATACCAACATCAGCCCAAACAAACAATTAAGTACACAAATTCTCAACTCTGATAATGCCACTCTAATTGATGTTGAAACATATGAGATTAAAACTTATGCATAGCATAACAAACATTATTCATTAAAAAGAAATACAGGCAAAGTTAAGATTCTAGTGCTCTATCACAGATACCAGTAGGGGTTAATCTCGTTACTTTAACAAATAAAACAGTGTAGGATTCTCCTACCATGGGCATAGACGTGCCTAGGAGAGTGAAAGTTGGTAGGAGGAAAAAGAACGAAATTTTATGATGTACAGAGACTGAATCCATATGAAATGTTCACTAATTCTTCATGAACTTTTTCTATTTCTATTTCCATGCCGAACACCATAAGAAAACAGTTGTTCTTAATTACCAAAGAAGCTAAAAGCAGCGATGAGCTGTAGCGAGCATTTATTTTTAAGCTGAAAATATTTATCACTAACTTATAGAACATCGAAATCCCAATAAAATAAGATAAAGTGACTGACACACAGGAACACCAAAAAATAATAAAAAAGTTACTTAAGGGGCAATAATACGAAGATTACAGGAGCAATAGCACGACATATCTCTGCAGAAAGATATAAATATCCTAGGGGCAACGAAACAATACAATCAAGATCTTCAAACAGCAACTTGTCCAAAGAGCTGCTTGCGGATCTGCAGTAAGGAACAAAAAATTCATATTTTACTCACATTGTACATGGTTACCCAGGATTTTGACTTTTTTTTTTTTTTTTTTTTTGGGGGGGGGGGGGGGGGGGGGGGGGGGGGGGGGGGGGGGTTATGTATGACCTCATATGCAGCTTATATGAATGCTGAAAAGAAACTACTGAAGATCAAAATATCAACCAAACAAAATTACAAATTTTATAGAATAATTACAAAACTTCATTAGGACACATGATAGTCTAAAAAAAGTACCAATTTGCAATCTACACAATCTGCAAAGACAGCAATATTTAATAGACCGAAGGGGCAAAGGAAGTTCAGCAACAATGGTAATATGGGGCACCTCTATTTAGAAAGGACAGAGAAAATGCATGTCACAATCAAGGACAAGGATATTTGGACTAGTCTAGCAAATACTGAAAGTGTATAGTATTGAGGAATGAAGTGCAGGCATTACCCAAGGGAAAATCTTGAGAAAGTTAATAGACCGAAGGTGCAAAGGAAGTTCAGCAACAATGGTAATATGGGGCACCTCTATTTAGAAAGGACAGAGAAAGTGCATGTCACAATCAATGACAAGGATATTTGGACTAGTCTAGCAAATACTTGGAGTGTATAGTATTGAGGAAAGATGTGCAGGCATTACCCAAGGGAAAATCTTGAGAAAGAAAAGTGAGTCACAAATGCTAGAAGTCATCGGAGCAATAGCTGATAGTTTGCAGAGTTTTGTTTGAGGAACTTCGTCCCTTTTCCCAGTGCAACAGCAAACCTTAATCCTAATGTCCCTCCCCAGACCCCTTCATAGTCCCACATTCCAGTTAAATGTCTCAGTTGTCCCTCACAGTATGCATGATTCACCAAAAGTACTTATTTCAATATCAAAGTCGAAAACATTGAGGATTATAAAAGAATAACTGTGGCCTTGACAATAGTTAGCTTTCTAGTTTAAATCTCAGCAGTCAACAATACAACCAATTAAGCAGCAAATTATCTAACACAATTAGATAAATGAAACAACATTTAACAACACGATCCCTATGCAAAGTGCTGTGACCCATAACAAAAGTCTAATATTTCACAGCAAAAATTTACCTCTGGAAGTTTTTTACGGAACACCACATCCAATCGTGCATCAAGTGTATTTTCAAACACAATCTTTCCATCACTAGAAGCCAACACCACCCCTCCAGAGCTGAACAATGACAAACATAATCAAGTATATTGAAACTGAATTATCAATATCAAAGCTGCCAGACAGTCAATAATACGATTTCAGGAAGCATCCCCAGTAAATTATACAAACACTAAAAACTAGTTACTTTTAAGATTTGAAATTTCTGGTAATTTTTTTTACCTAAAGATAGTATCACAACCAATCAAGAAAAACAAGGTTTAGCTTGGTTGAGAGTTATAAGTAAGGCACTGACTACAAGAGCCTGATAATTTCATAACAAGCCCCTCCCCCAAATTCCCACATAGAGATAGAGGATAGTTTAAAGCATATGAGCAACTAGCTGAAGCCAAACAGTTAATCAGGATTTAGTTATAACAATAACTTTACCAGTACAGATCATGGGAATTATGATCGCTGGATGCAGGTGGAAGATAGACATTGTGGTCAACAATGATCTCCGGTGGTTGAACATTTTCCTTTTCAGCATACTCCCGAGCAGCTGAATCCAGCACGTGCTCCACCAAATGTAGGTCATCTTTCCGACATCGTAGTAAGACAGAAGGCTCTTTCAGCCTCAGCAAACTCTGTCAAATACAATCCTTATATTATTATATTCCAAGTCCACATACTCGCACTGCATGTAGGAACAGGATGAAAAGAGAAACAGGATTGGTAGGAACTGAACCCATGACATCAAACACACCATTGTGAAGACTTTGGTCAGTGACATGTGAGAAATTAGTTGTGATTTAAAACAATGACATTGGTTCATCTGTGTTACCAGGTACTTGTAAAAACTTTTCCTCCTGAGCTTATTAGTTATAGGTACAATAGAAACATGATACTATCACAAATAATGCCTAATTCAGGCATGAAAAATAAATAACAACTAGCATTGGTTGCCTATGTCGTCTGTACTAAAAATTGAAATGAGAGAAATGATGTTGACAAATATACTTAGAAAAACTGCAGGTCAAACCATGATTAGGTGTAACAAGCACAATACTAAAATTTTAACTGACCTGAACAATGAGATCTTTAATAAGGTTTCTGTACACATGATGATCACGACTAACATTCAAAAGTTCCTTGGATGCAGAATCTTTCATGTTATTAACCACATCATCTTGAGCTTGAAGAACTTTTATCCGAGAAGCATTCAACTGCATCGAGTATTCACTGCAACAAAAAATTGTGTTGTGAGACTTAAATTATGTCAACTATTATCATTTTTCAAGTTAAAAAGTAAATACAGAGCAATTCACAGCAGGAAACGAACTAAATCTCCAAAAACTAAACTCTCAATGTCACTCAAATATAAAAGAGGAATTTTCCCATTCATCATAACAACAAATGCAAGTAATTAGCCATATATGACATATGTCAATAGTTTAGAAATGATTAGAGCTATCTGAACAGTACCAAACGGATACGCTAGACTTTGACTGTAAGTCAAGCTTTAGTAATAATTACAATCATTATTAATAAATTACTATTGTTATCCAAATGATGTTGAAAATCATTAAGAGGGGTTAATATGTGTTAGAGAAGTTATTTCGACAAAATCCACAATTTCATGAAGTGCACACAAGAAATTGAAACATGCAATAACACATAATTAAAGTATACCCTACGAAAATATATGAATACAACAAAGGAGAATCTGAGCCCAGTATTTGTGTTCTTAAGACAATATTGCCCTCTCAACGGTGACCAAAATTAATGGACAATTGTCTCCCAAGATAAAACGAATTACCTCTATTCTCATGGTGGTGCTTCCACATATAATAGCCCCATCAAACTCAATATATGCTTGACCAATCGCACTAGAGTAATGGAATGCAAATGCAAGGATTTTTTTATTTTAAATTCTAATTCTCTATTTATTTATAGAAAACGTAGGGTCGCTGGTGAAAAAACACATCTATTCATCGATGAAACAACACGTACATTCATCGATAAAACGACACATCCGTTCATCCACGAAACAACACATCTTTTCAAATCAAACTTCTTATTAAAAAAATAATTAATTTAAAATTAATTCCAACAACTATCACACTCATCTTTAATCTTGAGTAGTTTATGAACGTATAAAATTGAGAATTAGAGTCAGAATTCATCAACTGCAACCATTTCGATACATAAATGACAACCGACGAAATGGCCAACTGCTTTTTTCGAATTTAAAGAAAAATATGCATAGAAGGCAAAGGGTAATTTACATCTTCTTCCGAATATCAACTTGCTTCTCTTTGCGCTCGTACTCTTGGCGGATCTTCTTCTTGTCGGCTTCAACCAACTGCAACTTCTCGATGTTGAATTCCTACGAGAAAACAGTAAAACTCTGAACATAAGTATCAATTCGATGGCGATTCAACGGGTAAACGAAGAAACAGAAAGAGCTACGTTGAAAATGACGTAATTATACACAAATCAACGATCTAAACTAAAAAACTGGTTCGATTGAGAAATTAAGAGATAAATCGGAATGGTGAAGTGAAAGCGGAAGCAAAAGAGAATTGAAGTGGTACTTCTTCGGCGGAGACAGAGATCTCGTTGGCTTTCTCCTCAGCTTCCTGGCGGATAAACCTAACCATCTGCTGGATTTGCTTGGAGACATCTGAGTCGTTCATTTTCTCAGAAGCTTCGGAATCGAAACGGAGAAGATCGAGGGTTAAGGGAAACTACTCCAGCGGAAGTACGAGGCCCTTTTGTCGATCGTGGTTCTCGTTGATGAGATATGTGACCACACACACCTATGCCTTTTTAATTACGTAGCAAACTTTGCAAGATAGCAAATAAATACACCTTCTTGTAAACTGTAAGCCGCAGAGTGAAAATCTTCCCACAATATTACGGGGAAAAAATAAAAGATTTTTGAATTTCTTCCTTTAGCTTTAATTTTTTTTTTTTATTTATTTTTTTTTTTGTATTTTGACATTCAACTATAATTGATTTATTTGTATTTAACTATTTATTGACAATACATGATATATGAATTTAGTGTTTCTTCTAAGTTATTTTCTACCTCTTAAAATGATATTGTTTTTTGGGTTTGAAAAAAATTATAAAGTATTTAAAAAATATATTATATTATAAGAGATAAAAATAAATAAAACTTCTCATATTTATTTTTCAAACGTTAAAATAATGTCATTTTATTTTTATATCATATACATTTTACTGAAATACCCTTCATTAATTCACCTAAAATTACATAAACACCCTTCATAAATCAAAACGACGTAGTTTTGGGGCTAGCCGGAGATAAACTTATCTCAAGCTGCTTGAGAAATGTTTACCCCATATATATATATATATATATATATATATATATATATATATATATATATAGGGTTCTTTTGACTCTAGAGGAAGACTTTTAACTCCATCTCAGCCGTTGATGGATGGAAATCAACGATTGTCATTTATAGTGTAATTAATAATTAATTAATTAATATAACTTTCTAAATTATAACCGTCAGATGAACGAAAATCAATGGCTAGAATGAGGAGTAAGACTTGTAAGTCTTACTCTGGAATCAAATGATCTCTTCCTATATATATATATATATATATATATATATATATATTACATTTCTGCAGCTGTTGTACGTACAACAATCAAATACTTGTCATATTATATACTTGAAAGCATTAAATGCAACGAATCATAACCATACAAAGGATAAAAGCATTAAATATGAGAAATTATAACCATGTACCTGTTGTTGCTGTACGTAAAGCGACTGCAGAAATGATTTTACCACGGACATGTATACATATATATATATATATATATATATATATATATAATGTTTAGAGTTTTGTTTACTTTTTAGTAATAAAGTTCATCACATTTACTATGATAAGAATTATAAAAAAAGTAAGCATTTTAATTATGTGTTTTAATCAACTCATTATACATTAAAAACATATAACCAGAATTTTATAAAAAATAGTTTTTGGTTGGAAAACTAATTTTAATAAAGAAAAATAAAATTCAAACGCCCACTTAATTATGTGAAAATAGTTTATAAAAAACAAATTTATGTGAAAATAAATAATTGCAAAATATAGTTAAATTTAAAAAGGAAATTACTTAAGTCCATTTTAATAAATTACCTTTTTTGGGTAAATGTTTTACTAATTTTAATTCAGATTTTACAATAATAGAAAGTTCATTAGAGCTATAAAATGTTAAAAGGGTAATAGACACGACGCAAAATGTTAATAAATACTTGAAAATAGTCATAATCATAAAATAAGAAGTATTAAGAATTTAATTTTGGTATATTTTTTATGATTAAACTTAATTAATTAAATAATATATATTTTTTGTCAGTGGATAAGTCTTTCTGATTGAAGCCCACGGGAGGCCACACCCAACAAGGAAAAAAAGAAAAGGAGATTTTAAAAGAAAACACGCTATATTGCAAAGTTCAAATTAGGGATGTGCATGGGTCGAACCGAACCGGTTTTTTTAAAAAATCGAACCGAATTGGTTTAAATGGTTCGGTCCAAAAGTGGTTCGGTTCGGTTTGGAAGGTTCGGTTCGGTTCAGAAGTGGTTCGGGTCGACCTGTTTTGAAAAGAAAAAAAATTAAAAATTTAAAAAATAAAGTTATAAAAATTAATTTGGTTTGGTTTGAAAATAGTTCGGTTCGATTCGGAAACGGTTCGGTTCTTAAACCGGTTCTAAAAACTGGTTCGGTTCTTAAACCGGTTCTAAAAACTGATTCGGTTCATGAACCGGTTCTTTAAAAACCGGTTCAGTTCATGAACTAGTTTTTTAAAACCGGTTATTTTATGGAGCGGTTTGGTTCGGTTCATGGTTCGACCCATTTTTTTGGTTATTTTGCACACCCTAGTTCAAATAGCCACAATTTCTTGCGGAATGGTTCTATTAATTGTTTCAAATGAACTAAAAGTAAAATTTCAAGATAAATAAAATTATGTAAAAAGTAATTTTATAATAATAATTAACTTCGAAAATTTTCAAGATATTACTTATACAGATAGTAAAATGGACTTGAACTTCAAGTTTAACTTCGATTACTGGTTAGTTGCAGTTTATAACCTGTATGTTTAGGCAGGTTAGTTTAATCTGTCTTGTATAATCCATGAGTTATTTTGTGATAAGACCGATTCATCTGTCGTCATTTTTTGTTAAATTTTTTTTTTGGGGTATATATGAGATTAAAAAGGTCGATGGCTTATGAGAGGCAAACATGGCAGCCTAATTTAGACCATATTCTTTTTAGTCGAAAATGAAATAGTATAACAGGCTTATATAATTCTAGGATGTATTTTTAATATTATATAATGTTTTTACTATAATATATAATGTTTTAGGTTGAATAATTAAATATGTAAAAACATACTTACCTTTCCTTAATTTATCATGGAAAATAATGCAGAAAGTGCATAGAAAAGATGACAAAACATAAAATTGAGATTTCACAAAAAAGTAATCATTTGATTCTCAGTTTTTAATTAACAAATGACAAAATTTAACTCCTACAATAAGGGTCATAAGCACCATTTATAGATTAATTATAAATTAATCCAAAATTCAATCTAAAATCCTAAAAATAAAGAAAATTCCTAAAATAAATATAATGATAATTAATTTCTAAAAATAAATAAATAATTATAATCAAATCATTCAAAACAAGTCTTAAATCTTAAATCTCAATCATGTCAAATGTGTTGTTTTTCTTTTTTGCCAAAGAAACCTCAATCATATATGTTGCTTCATTTAAATTAGGATTTGATCGGAATTTGTTATATTTCAAATTTCTCTTTCTTGAACAATCTGGCCATATTCATCTGGCCATAATTCCGGTTAACTCTGGCTTCCCTGAATCAATGGTTGAACATATTCAATGGCTATCATATTCTCCACACTAACACGAGATTTTTAGTGTGCTTTATCCTCACTCGCACACTTTGGAAGACTCTGCAGGATGTCACCCAGCCGATTACTGCAAGTCAAGCCCGCTTAATTATAGAGTTCTTCTGTTATGGGCTATT